>JAOWBN010207308.1:0-14233 GCA_028565015.1 Pinguicula moranensis | reverse complement strand
CAAATGAAATTAAGAGGCAAAAAAAATAAAAATAAAAATAAAAACGATTTTTGTATTCGTTGGACCGTTAGTCCAACGGCTAAAATTAAAAAAAATAAAAAATTTAACTTTACAAAAGTTGGTCAGCCTTCCGGTTCAACCGCCGTCAACAAAAATATTTTGATTTTTTATTTATTTATCATTTTACCATCAGTTTCTCCAGTTTTCGGCGGGTTAAGGCCGGTTGTGGGGACAGCCAGTTATGGTTTTACAAAATCTAGAAATGGGAGGACCGGTGGACCGCCGATCCAATCCCGGTCCGATGTTGTTTTGCCCAACTCTAGAGTAGAGTTTTCTTGCAACTAGGATTTAGAGGAATACAACCATTTTGAGTGGAATTGGTGTGTATGGGTGGGGGTGGCTCTAATTATGTTTAACAAGTTTGAGATAGTGGGTAATTGTGAAGTGGGATTAAATCGAGAGAGTTTCGAACTATATCCACAAGCGGACCTGACCACATCACTAACAAATAGGACTCTTCAGCTTGACTTCCAAAGGAGTGGATGCACAATAGGTTACTGTTTCAATGAGGTGCTCTGATATGTATTACCGGAGGAGAGGGGAATACGATAGCATATTTGTGATGTTTGTGTGCAGGTGTGTGGTCATATAGTACAAATAGTTAGTATGGCCCAACTTTAACCTCTAATAATTACTTATACTGGCCGAAGATGCCTCTTTATAGAGGTTACATAGGGAAAAATAGTACTTAAATGAGAATGTGACAGGTAACCGTATAACCTACTTGTTGGGAGTGGCCGTTGCGTGTTGTCTCTTTGTCGGGTGGTGACCGCTATGCCTTATATCTTCGATTGGTGTCTCATGACGCATAGACCTTGTCGATGCCGACAACGGGCTTTTTTTGGGGGAGTGCATTTGTCTATTTCAAAAGGGTCATTGAGCATCAATTCTCCGATGGCTTTATGCTTTCTTCGGTGTGACCCTCCTCGATCTCTAATAATGCAAATCTGAGGTGGGTCACTGAGATCCATCGTACTTCTCTTCAAGCTGGGCCACCGAGGTCCGTCAATTTTCTTACAATTGGGCATTATCTGATGGATTTTTTACAGCCTTTTTATCTCCCACAGTGTCGCTCAAAGCCTAAATCAATGAAACATTTTCTAATACCATAGACTCTTTCTTTTGATTAGCAGTTTTTTTTTTCTAATTTATTATCGTTACTTTGTTTAGGGTCTATATTCTGCTTTAATTTAAATGAAATAATTTTCATTTTATTGTTGTTTCGCATTGACGAGCCCGTTCCAGATTGGATGTTGTGATTGACGGTAAAATGTTGTTGGTGAGTGAGTAGTAGGGGTTCCGTTTACACGAAACGAAAGTTTGAGGCAATTTCGGTTTTGTTTGCTCTTGTTATGGTTGTATTTCCCAGATGTGTTTTTGTGTTTTCACATAACTCTGTTGCTTTAGCATTTATCGACTTGGTTTTTAGTGAATCATTTATTTATGTGGTTTCCTATATGAGAATGTATTTTTGTTTCTACGTACATGAGATTGTATTTTTTTGCTCGGTGAACATGAGATTGTATTACTTTTATGAACACGTACTAAGGAGATGGAAATGTTAGACTTATGAAGTAGTGGTTGTGTGCAAGTAAGCTTGAACAAGTGTTGAAGAAATTGTGGTGAGTTCTTCATTAAGCCTAATTTTTCCAGTGGATGTTTTACTGTATTTGTAGATGAATGTTGACATTTATAAAATCTATACAATCTTCTAAGTTGCTATTCTAGTGTCGTGAGATATTTGTGAGATTTGATGCAATGCTCTTGTTTCTCTTTTGATGTAAGATGTGTTGAAGAGCTCGGGTCATGTATCTGCTTGGGTAATGGATCATGAACAACAGTGAAATCCTTGAATAATGGATCATGGTCAACAGCCCCTTGCAAACTGAATTGAGGGTTGAAGACCACGTGAAGTTTGGAGCGAAAGAACTCGAAGACTTTCCGGGAGAGGCTCTTGGTAAATAGATCAGCAACCTAAAGATGAGACGCAATAAACTGAGTACGAAGAGTGCTAGCAAGTACATGTTCTCGAACAAAGTGATAATCGAGCTCGATATGTTTGGCGCGTTTGTGAGAGACAAGATTGGTACTTAAGAATATAGCACCTTTGTTATCACATAGGAGCACCGGAGGGCCAGGTAAAGAGACACCAAGATTGGCGAGCAAATGAGTGAGCCCAAGTACCTCAACAGCAATGGAAGCAAGAGCACAATACTGGGACTCACAGCTACAGCGAGAGACAGTGGATTGTTTCTTCGCACTCTAAGAAACCAAGTTATCGCCTAAGTAAATAGCAAAGCCAGAGGTGGAGCGACGAGTATTTGGGTAACCAGCCCAATCAGCATCAGTGTAGGCCACGATGGAGCAGAGTTTAGAGGAGACAATGAAACGGAGACCCATGAGAAGAGTACCTTTCACATAGAGAAGAATATGTTTGACTACCTGAAGGTGAAACTCAGTGGGAGCATGCATGTATTGACTGACAAAGTTGACAGCATAGGAGAGATTTGGTCGAGTGATGGTGAGTTATTGTAAAGCGCCAACAAGGGAGCGGTACAAAGTTGGATAAGGAAGGGGGTCACCATCAGACGAGAGGTACTGAGAGACAACCATAGGTGTACTGACAGGTTTGTTGTCCAGAAGTTGAGCACGAGCAAGGATGTCACGGGCATACTTCAACTGAATGAGGAACAAACCATCATCGGTGAATGTTGCCTCAAGGCCTAAGAAATATGTAAGAGGTCCAAGGTCCTTGAGTGCGAACTCAGAGTGTAGACGATGAACAAGGCGATCTAGAAGCGAGACACTGCTGCCGGTGACAATGATATCATCCACACAAAGCAGGAGGTAGATGATGGTATAATCACACAAAAATATGGCCTGTTTGAGCCCATAGAGTGCTTTCCAGAGCCGGCCAACATGATCAGGAAGCTGAGGATCAATATATTCAGAGGGCTGCTCCATATAGAAATCTTCAAAAAGATAGCCATTCAAATATGCATTTTTCACATCCAATTGCCGAAGCGACCTTCGACGAGAGACAGCAAGAAACAAAACAATATGAACAGTGGTAGACTTGACAACACAACTGAATATGTCAAAGTAATCGATCCCTGGAATTTGAGTGAAACCTCGAGCAACAAGACAAGCTTTCAGACGCTCCACAGAACCATCAAAAAGATACTTGGTGCGGAAGATCCATTTAGAGCCAGCAAACAATGCCATGAGGGGGGGTGAGGAACAAGGTCCCATGTATGATTCTGATGAAGGGCAACAATCTTCTCGTACATGGCAGAGATCCAAGCAGGGTGCTTGACAGCAGACCAAAAACCACGAGGCTCAGTAGCAACCAATAAAGCAGTGAAGAGTCCAGAGGGAAGAATATGACAGTGATTTAGGGGAGAGACACCAAAGAGTAACTTAAAGGGAGAGATACCAGCGAGAAGAGGTGATGGCAATCGATTGATGATGTAGGCCATTGTACTGAATGCATGAACCCAGTATGTAAGAGGAGTGTATGAATGAAATGGAAGAGTGAGACCAATTTAAGTGATATGTCTTTGCTTACGCTCAATACACCCATTTTTGGCAGGGGTGTAGGGATAGGACGTTTGATGATAAATACCATGGGTGTGTAGATGGGTTTGAAAACGACGACTAAGAAACTCAGAACCACCATCACTTTGAAAAACATGAAGACAAAATGAGAATTGTTTTTTCCAAAAATGCATGAAAGTGAATAAATGTGTCAAAGAAACCAGATTTGCATTTTAAGGGATAAAATAATGTAAATCGAGAATAGTTATCAATAAAAATAATATAATAACGATAACCAGTAGGGGACACAATAGATGAAGGTTCCCAAAGATCACAGTGTACTACAAAAAGAGGGCGAGAGGCACAATGAGTACTAGAAACAAAAGGTAAACAAAGGCTTTTGTCCATTTAACACAACACACATAGACTAGGGGAGGGGGCAACAGATGACAATGAAATACGACCTTGACGACCTAATAAAGACAAAATAGCATGAGGCGCATGGACAAGCCGAGTATGCCATAAATCAAAAGGATTGTGAAGTGAACCAGCCTGGAGAGAGGTGATAAATGCTGGGATATTGCGTTCAAGAACATATAGGCCACCATCACGCCGACCGGTTTCCACCACCTATCCCGTGAGTCGACTCTGAACAACAAAACAATTATCAATGAATATAATGGTAAGGGAGAAGTCAGAGTTGAGTTTGCTGATATTTAGTTAGTTAGTTAGTGGTTTGAGTATATAGTTATAGTGTTTATTTATTCAAGTATTTATTTGTGTTTATACGTACATGTTAGTATGCATCTATGCATTTACTCTTTACTTTTATTCATCTTCTATTATTATTATTAATTTAGTTATTTTTTGATGTATTTACATATATATTTTTTTAGTTATTTATTTTTATATTTATTTTAATTTTTATTTTCTCTCTCGAGTTGAGGGTCTCCACGAAAATAGTCTGTTTAGCTCTTTTGAGGTAAGGGTATGACTGCGTACATCCCACCCTCCCTAGAACCTGCTTTAGGGCGGGATTTACCAAGTATGTTTGGTTTGGTTTAGGAACAACCATAACATCAAGTAAAGGCAAGGGGGAAGCAGTGACCACATTACCAGTATGAGTTATAGGTAATGGAGCACCGTTACCTACAATAACGTAGGTTGTACCTGTATAGGGGATGGAATGATCTACAGTGGCAGGTGAGGAAGTCATATGTGCCGAGGCCCCGGTGTCCATATGCCAATTAGCAACTGGAGAAGGCACGGGTGACATGTATGGAACAAATACTGGGAATGTAGGCAAACGGGATAACTACCCACGAGAGAAGGAGCCAAGGTGGTGGATCCCACAAACCAAGGAGAGTCTGAAGTACCAAGTGGGCCACTGAAGTGGGCCTGGGGCATACCAAATGGGGGCCCATAAATTGGACCACGAACATATTGTAGCTACTTGGATTTTGAAGGCATAGGGCCATAGAGGAGAGAGCTGGTTAGAGTCGGCCCAACGGGAAGTGGCCCACGTGAAGAATAATATTGTAAAGCCGCTAGACCGAGTAATAATGGCCCATGACGCAAAGTCGGCCCAGAAAAAGAAGGAGGTCCAGGAGAATTAACAACGCCATACGGATGCGACAGATGAAAGGGTCCGATATGTGAGGTTAGGGCAAAATTGCCCGGACCCTTTCCAATTTTTGGCTATAGAGCATATGATTGGCCCTGTGCGACAGCTTCAGAGAACATGAAGGAGGAGCGACTGACACAGGCATCGGCGTAGTAGTGACCGTAGGCGCGACAAATTTGACAACGGGGCTCATTGGTGCCACGATCGCGGGATGGGTCATGGCCATATGAAGGTGGAGCAGGCAAGGAGAAGGATGGAGGGCTCGGTGGGATAGCGAATGGTGGATGAGCTATATACATTTCAGGATGGGAATATGGCTCAGGGGAGCGCATATTCGTGGCTGAGGAAGAAGATGAGAAGTGAGGATAAGGGACGGTTTGAGATAGAGGGGAAGGAGAGGAAGGTGCTGGCGGAGTCTTAGGAGCCGGAAGGGGTGCCAGAGGTGGAGGGGTCACCATGGCAGCAAAGGCAAGTGTCGGTGGGTGTTTCCGGCAGTGTGCAAAGGAAGAAAGGTTGGAAGTTATCAGCATGGGACAGGATGTCCCGGACAGAGGATAGGGGATCCTTGGCGAGTTGAGAGGCGGTGAATGCCGCAAATTCGGGGCCTAATCCCCGGAGGAACCAGTGACTCTGGTCTAGGGAAGAAACGGGGCGGCAAAGATTGGAAAGGCGGGCTGTAAGCTACAGGAAGTGTCTTGAAAATTCTTGGACTGAAAGAGAACCTTTCTGAAGATGTTGGAGCTCATCCCAGAGGTTAAGCTCTTGAGAGGGGCTCGAGAGAGTACTCTTCAGTGAGGGTTGTCCAAACATCGTGAGCAGTTAGCTTGCCTGTGATAAGATTGTGAGCAGTTTCAGTGAGAGATGAGATGAGGAGAGAATAGAGGCACTGATCTATGGCTTCCCATTCAAGATAACTAGGGCTAGACTTTGTGGGATCAAGGGGATTAGCGGCTGAGGGTGCCCTGGTGGTGCCATCAATATAGCAAAGCAGATTGTGGCTCTAAAGAATGTGACGGACCTGATTTTGCCAGAAAGGAAAGTTGGAAGCTATTAATTGTGTGGTAACTAGATGGGAGAATTCAGAGTAAGTGAGAGATAGGGGAGGAATTTTGTCAAGGGGAGGATGAGGTAAGGCCATTGTAGGAGTGGCAGAAGATGTATATGACAGGAAGAGAAAAGGATCGACGGGATGGTGGTTAAGCCAGAGGAGAAGGGAGCTCCGATTCCATGAACACGTGCAAATGGGATGAAAATGTTAGACTTATGAAGTAGTGCTTGTGTGCAAGTAAGCTTGAACAAGTCATGGAGGTTGAAGAAATTGTGGTGAGTTCTTCATTCATTCAAGCCTAATTTTTACAATGGATGTTTTACAGTATTTGTAGATGAATGTTGACATTGATAAAATCTATATAATCTTCTAAGTTGCTATTCTCGTGTAGTAAGATATTTGTGGGAGTTGATGCAATGCTCTTCTAAGATGTGTTGAAGATCTCGGGTCTTGTATCTCCTTGGGAATGGATCATGAGCAGCAGTGAGGTCCTTGGATAATGAATCATGGTTAACCCTTTATGTACTTGGAACAGATATTTTTTGGAATTGAATGATGAATTCTGTTGAAAAATGAGATTGGTTAAATTAAATGTCAAATGCATTAAGTTTGAAAAGATCCAATAGGTCTTTTATTCAGATTTTTCCAGTTTTTTATACTTATTTTAACTGAAATTACAGATAAATTATAGCCATTTTATTTTATTTTTTAAATAAAAAATACAGGTATACCGATGCCAATATCGATAATAGTTGTACAAAACGGTATTAATATTACCAGTATCGATAGCAAAAATTCATTAATGATTATTAGCGGTATCAATATTGGTATCAATATTTGAGTCTTGATAGATAAAGTGGTATAACACCCTCAACAATAAATGAGAACTCTTAGATTCGGTACTAGGTAGAGCAAAACTCTCTTAGAGAGGTGTAAAAGGGTTTGGGTACTTACCCATCCAAAAAAGTATCGATCCTGACAAGCAGCCCCAACACAATAGAAGGTCCAAAGCTTGGGCTCCAGACCTCGGTAACTATGGCCCCATTTTAACATCTATAATTGTAAAGAACAATGAGAGTCAGTTTGGTAACAAAATAGTTTTAATCCCATTGTAGGGATAACTAGTACGATTCTATTGGACTAAATAATTCCTAGGCTATTTGATACATATTTTTTCACGATGTCCGGATTAAAATGAAAGTAGGATACAAATTATATCACATTTGATAACACAGGATTAAACTATATTATATTGGTCACGTTGTTAAATAAACCTTAAGTGACCAATTATCCCTAATTTTACTTGGCATAGAACAAAAGTGTGTATGCTGATTGAAAATGCTGAGAAACGGGACAAGATTATCTTGAGGTCAATTTCTAACCAAATTTATGCAAAACATGTATTCTATAGCATAAAAATGGTTAAACATTTTCAAACGGACCACCTTCTTGAAAGCATAACAACTCAATTTGTTTCAAAAAAATAAGCAATTGTTGCATCCTCTAACTGATTTAGGATGATGCAAGATGAGTGAAAACCTCTCAAATCAGGAAATTATTTTCTTGATTTGATATGCATAGAGGTGGAAATCGATAGTATAGGTGGTGGAATGAGCCATTTTGCCACCGATTTCGACAAACTGGCAGTGGCGCATTTTGGTTCAGCCACCGCCACTGCCACCGACACAATCGATTGGTGGCAGTTGTTAGTGATGTTTTTTTTTGTAACTAGGGGGATCCGACTACAATCGTAACCGACTAATCTCCTGGACCCATGCACAGCGCCCCCCACCCCCACACGGATCGGGCCAATCTCGGGTTGGAGAGGTGGATATCCGCCCCGGGGACGTGGCCCTGACGTTACGTGGATCCAGCAGGATTCGAACCCCAGACCACTTGATAAGCCAGGTGGTAAGGTGCTCCCCTGGACAATCCGTCAGGATTAAACATAACTTGCATCCCAAAACAGGCAAAATCAGGCCAGAGCAAGCACAGAAATGACTGTTGACTCCATACCAAAGATGGTAAAAAATAATGGAAATGTGAGAAATGAACAAACGACTGGATTAAAGTAAAGAAAAATGGAGATGCTCTTTTGAGGTTTCTTAATTAGGTGCCCTATCTCATAAATAAGTAAAATGGCAATATGGGTTTTCCTACACATGTCTTTCTGGTACCTGTGCAAACTGAAAAAGTCAGAAGCATAGTCTATACTCTTTTCTGAGCCAACAGAGGACCGCCTATTACTTGAAGCGAGCAGTATTTTCATAAGAAGTCGATAACATTTTAATCATATTAAAGGTAGGCTAAGTCCAAAAGAAAAATTATGTTCGACGTGCTTCATAGGCTGTGTACGGCCCAAACACGCAACAGATTCCTCCAGGTTTTTTGCATTGTCACTCTAATAAAAATTTCCGACTTCACCCAAGCCAAGAATTTACACAAAACATGACTATATTGTATTCAAGGCAAATATTTGGTCCTTTCTAGTTTCCTGTCTGGTTGCTAGTAGGGTTGCAATAATTCTATAATGTTTGTGATACTGATGAATACTGATCTCCTGATCATGAATAACTGAACAGATAGAATAGTACTACATTAGATGCTTAGACAAGAAGCAAGATTTTTACAGACAAGAACACAGCTTCTTAGGCTCTTCTATTACACAACAAACTGTTTTTGGTTTGTACAGCCAAGTTATGCTTTACAAGCGTTTGATTTAAGTCCCAATAAGAACTTGAGCGTATCTTGCATTGATGGTCTATCAAATGGCCTGCTTCTCAGGCAAAGTAAGGCAACTTCAATGATCAACTTCACCTCTTCTTTCGATGGTATTCGGTTTTCTTCAGCAATTTCTGATATGAGTACCTCTTTCTGTGTGATCTCTGATGTATTTGGTCGTCTTCCATTAGTTAAGATCTCAAGAACAAGTGTTCCGAATCTGTATACGTCCATGTAAAGCTCCTCCTTCGTGGTAGTTTTAAATCGGCCTGCACGAGTTTTCGTTAGTTATGATGAAAGCACGAGTGTTTTTATCATATGCTTGGCAATGTAGTAGAGGAAGTACCTGTTTCCTTTGCAATTTTTGCTGAGACCGAATTGAGCCCATAATAGGCCAAATGTGGTTCCATGTTTTCATCGAAAAGCACGTTTTTGGTTGTCAGGTTTCCATGTGTTATGGTTGGATAACAGTCATGGTGGAGGAAGGAGAGCCCTCTGGCAATACCAGTGACTACTCTACACTTAGTTTCCCAATCATTCTTTGTGCTGATCTTTTCGGCTAAGCTGCCATAAGGTAGATAATCATACAGCAAATAAGCAAGGCTTTTATTGTAGCAGATCCCCAACAATCTAGTCAAGTTCTTATGCCTAGCATTCCCAATGTTGATCAAGATTCGTAACTTCTCCTCCATTTCGTATGGTTCCCATTCGATTTTCCTGGCAGAAACGATGATTCCTGTAGGTAAAACTACTTTTGCTATAGAATCTTGTATTGTTATGGTTTCTGCAGAGTTAAAGCTCCTTAAAACATCCTTCGCTCTAAACTCAGGAAGCCCCTCAAAAGCAATCATCTCCCACCGGCCCTTCCTTTGCCGTTTGAAGCATAGTATCCCCAAGACTGCCGCCATGATGAACAAAACTGAGGCTGCACAGAATATTAGAATCCAAGCTGACTTCTGTGCTTTTCTACTTCCCGATACAAGCCCATCCGAAATCCTGTTTTCATGATGGCAAGGTCTCAATGGTATACCACAGAGCCTTGGATTTCCAAGAAATGCACTTTGATCCATTCCTCTGAAGTTTTCATTTGAAGGGATTGAGCCTGAGATATCATTGTAGGATACATTGAGAAGTTCTAAGCTCAAAGAGTTTCGAAACTGAGCCGGGATGGCACTGCTTAGACTGTTATGGGAAAGGTCTAAAATGCTAATGACAGGAAGATCAGCAAGTTCCACTGGTATTGGACCTGTCAAATTATTTTCAGCTATGTCTATCCTGATAAGATGTATGCAATTTGATACACTTTGTGGGATTTCTCCCACTAAGTTGTTCATTCTCAATTCAACAACAGTAACTGATTCACAGTGCTCAAATGGAGGGACACTGCCTGATAAACCACAAGAAACCACTGAAAAGTTCTGAAGATTAGACAAAGACCATGTTTCAACTGGCAACACGCCTCCAAGTTCTTGATTATAAGACACATTGAAGTACTCAAGTGCAGAAGCTCGAGTAATATCTGAAGGAACTCCTCCAGTAAACTTATTTTTCGACAAGTCCACATATGAAACATGAGGAAGATTGTTGAATCGTAGAGATATCTCACCGGAAAACATATTATCTTCAACACGAATCCTAATAAGGGAGGAGCAGTTGGAGAGAGCTGGAGAGAGCCCACCAGTGAAATTGTTTGAAAACAAGATCAACTTTTGCAATTCCCCTCCCACACATATACCTTCTGGAATGCTGCCAGTAAGAAAATTTGTGGAAACATCTATATGCTTGAGTTTTGAAACTCTACCCAAATCCTCAGGGAGTGGGCCTGTGAAGTAATTGTTCCATATAAGTAGAGTATCAAGATTTGGAAGCATAGCAATGCCATTAGGAACAGTGCCAGATAAGTCATTGTACATTAAACTCAGCAGGTTCAGGTTTTTCAGCTCAGAAAAACTTTCTGGAACTGTTCCTGAAAGAAGGTTGTCTGAAAGATCCAAGCTTTTGAGTGCCAGCATTTTGCTTAAATCCCTTGGGATCATTCCATCCAGCTGGTTTCTGAAGAGGAATAGTGACTCAAGGCTGGTGAGATTGCTGAATTGAAATGGGATTTGTCCAGAAATGTTGGCTACTGCAATGTCAAGATACTGGAGAGAACTCATGTTCCCAAACTGCCATGGAATCCCACCTTCATAGGAATTATATCCTATCTCCATGTGAGACAATTTCTTCAGCTTCCCAAGCTCAGGAGGAATGCTTCCGCTGAGAAAATTACCAGCTAAGTGAATGAATTCTAGGTTCTTGAATGAACCATACTCTGAAGGAATAGGTCCGCTGAAGTAACTCCCAGCAAAATTTAGCACTCTGAGGTGCTCCAGCCGGGCTGCATCCTCCGGTAACAGGTCGGAAAAGCTGTTGCTGAAAGCATCCAAAAGATCAAGGTTGTGCAGACTTGAAATCCCACTTGGAAATGAGCCAGAAAAGTTGTTTCTACTGATATCTAATGTTGTCAAGCTTGTGAGGTTGAAAATGGATGCAGGAAGCTGATTGGAGAGGGAATTGTGGCTGAGATTGAGATGAAGAAGATCAACAAAGAGAGGGAACTGTTTGCCTGACAATGAGCCTCCAAGATTCTTCATTGACAGATCTAAAGAGATGATTTTAGAGGAATTCTCACTGCACTTCACTCCTGTCCAAGAACAGGCATGAAGTTTGCCTAAGGGCTGATTTCCAGGAAGCAAAAACCAGTCATTCAAACAGTTGGATTCATCCACAAGCTCTGATTTTAAGCTCAAGAGAGCATCTGAGAGAGGATCAGCAGCTGAATTTGGGACCATGAGCACCAAGGAAGACAGTAAAATGAAGTGTAAGGGATGGAGAATCTCCATTGGAACTTGATAAGAAATATGGTCCTCAATGGCTCCTGGCAAAAGGAAGATAGTTTCTGTGTGTGTTTTCTCAGTGTTTGTGGGAACGATGCATGGGGACTGGAGAAAGAAAGATCATAGAAAAAGAGGGTGAGAGATGTAGTGATTTACTTGATCTTGTCATTATTACTTTCTTCTCGGAGTAAAAGGAGGAGCAAGGGGGGGCCATCAGAATTCGGACATGTAAAGTGTAAACTAATCAGAAGACTAGTGGAGAACTTTAATCTAATGTGAGTTTTTTGCTTTTTGCTTTTTTAAAGAATTTAAGAAAAATGATTATTTTGCTCCTGTAAATAGGGTATTGTGTTTAACATGAGGGCAAAATAATCATTTTTCTTAAATTCGTGTGTTCGTGTGGCAATTAATTCGTGCGATATAGCATTTTTCAAATAAAGAAGAGTGTGGCGACGGGCAGGTAAGTTAAAAGCTTGTGGCAGATTGATGGCACTTCTATTTTGAATGAATGGAGAAATGATATGGCGCACGAGAATCACACGCGCACGACAGACAGGGATAAAATGATTATTTTGCCCCTGTGTTAGAATCCGTACCAGTGTTAAACACAAGGGCAAAATAATCGTGTCTGTCGTGTATATGTCGTGCGCCATATCATTCCTCGAAAGAATGTGGATGGGGGATGATACAATACAAGATGCTGACAGCTTACTGAGTGAATAAGTTAAAAATAATAATGTCACATTCCCAGCGGCCTTACCATGAGCTGCTACACATATGGAGATTGGAGAGAGAGAGGAGGACGGAGTGATGGGGGCAAGGCTGAGACGTGCGTGAGCGGGCCGGAGGAAGGGGGCGGCCCCCTCTAAGCGTTCCCTCCTCCACACGCCTCGTTTCATCTTCTTAAATTTGTACAGTGCATTTATGTCTGTTCTCTATGACAGGTTCTAAAGAAATTCTGAATTTCTGTTAGAAACGTTTGTTAAAAAAGACGAAGAGGCATAATTTTGATTTGTCATTTTTTTAGATTTTTTTATTCATTTAATCATTTTCGCTGATTTTGTAGTAAATCAACAAACAGAATCGTGAGTGTAAAAGTGAATAAAATCTTGGGTAAATTATATGAGTTTTAATATATTTTTTATTCAAAGGAGTTGGCATGAATTTACAATGTAACGGCCTTTTTTTGTATTTCACTATTTCTAGTATTTTTTAAATTTTATTTTTACTTTACTTCTTTTTCTCCTCATTTTTTTTAAAATTACAAAATATGTCCTAAGATTAAGGTGACGCAGTTAATATAGAACCCGTGCCGGGCCCACATGAAATTTTTTTGCCTCTTATCCTACCAAACTGAAAACTTTCTCCTCTCAATTTTAGGGCCCTCGTTCCGAATTCAAATTTAACTCTACGATATGATTTCGGTGGTATATATAATACATCATTTCATGTCTCCGTGTAGAATCTTGGACAGTGACAAGTAAATCAATTTTGCAGCTCTCTTGGTTGTTGCATTGCATTGAATAGGATCATCACTGATCACATTCACAGAGGGAGGTACCTTTTACTCCTCGTGCCTTCATTTCTCCCAACGGAGCCCGTATACATACGCAAGAAACTTTTGTGTGCACGCTCTCTACGATGTAAAAACAAATCTCAAATTTATGTAGATTGCAATTTCAGTGGCTGGTCTTAGAAACCAAAATTAGAGGAGTCATTAGTAGTTTCAAATGCACTCATATTAGATAGGGATAGAATCCGTATACATATTAGTTAACCCATCAATTAACACATTTTTTAAGAGTCTAATTTTAGGGTATGTAGGATTTAGAATTTAAAAATTAATTAAGGTTTAAATTTAAGGGTTTAGAGCTTAGAATTTGAAATTTTTAAGATTTACGACCCTAAAATCTAAAACCTACACACCTCAACTTGAAAAATCCTAAAATCCTAAATTCTAAACCCTAAAACTTACATCCTAAAACCTAAAAATTTAAACCCTAAACCCTACGGACCATAAACTTAGACTTTTAAGGAATGTGTCAATTAATGTGTCGATAGAACCTTCTCCTGTTAGATAACAATCAAAACAGAAAAGGAAAAAATAACTAATTGTTTTACTGCTTTGGAAATAACAAAAATAACAATTACAAATTGTTTAGGTAATTATAATAGGGAGGGGATATATGAACACATAAGTAAACACATATTCCTAAAAAATCCAAGTTTAAAGTCCGTAGGGCTTAGGATTTGGGGTTTAGGGTTTAAATATTTAGATTTTTAGGTCGTAGGATATAAATTTTAGAGTTTAGGGTTTACAATTTAGGATTTTTAGGATTTTTGGGCTTAGGATTAATAGATTTTAGG
>JAOWBN010207298.1:0-14234 GCA_028565015.1 Pinguicula moranensis | reverse complement strand
CAAATTTTTGGGGTGCATTCAAAAAATTTTAGAGTCAAAAATAATTTTTTTTAAAGTACATTAAGTTTAAAGTAAAACAATTCAACCTTTTGCTATGAATAGTCACCTCCTTTTTAAAAAAAATCAAACGAAAATTATTGCCAAGCAATATAAACAAATTTTTAAAAGTAACACAATCTTTTAAAATAAACTATAAATGTAATAATTCTAGGTGTTTATATATTTATTTAACAATTATACATGCAGATCAAATGGTTTTTCCCAAAAAAAATTGAAGAAATTAATTAAATCAATCAAACACTTAAATTTAATAATCTAAAAATACTGACAAAAAGGTTTTCAGAGAAAAATAAAGTCCAAGGGGTCAGAGGGTGGAGGACATGAGATAGTGGTAGGGTGGCAGGGTGGGGGTTATTTCGGACTAAGTCCCTGGCTAACTCCCATTATGATGTAAAAATCGCCTAAGTTCTGGCAGAGTGAACTCGGTTCACAGAACAGAGGGAAAACAACTTCTGTAATTCCCAAAGGAACTGCAGAAGGCAAGAAAACCTCAACAGGAATTCTTAACAAAAAGTTTCAATACCAAATTCAACTGCGTTGTCATTCTGAGAGCTGGCTTTTATTGAAGCCTTTGTCCATTATAATTAATGCCCAACGCTGCTAGTTAGACGCACGCCCGACAAAAAGGAAAAACAATGTGTGAAAATGAAAACAAAATTCAAAGAAGATGGCTGGATGGCAACTTCGTGATGATGTGGTGCTGAGTCAGTGCCTTGAATTCTTGGAGTCTTTATGTTTGGCAGCTGGTATCTTGCGGCACTCGGCTTTGTGCCAGAAGTCTTATGCGAGTACGTCACACGTGCGTTGAGATTCACATCAGCACCTCCCGCTGTGAGAGAATTTGTCCTCGAATTTAGGTCACCTTCGTCGTCAGAATGCTCCCCGAAATAGGGAAGTAGATGTTTCACATTAAACACGTCAGTTGTCCGAATGTGGCTGGGTAAGTTGAGGTGATACACGTTGGGATTGATTTTGGCGATGATCTCAATTGGCCCAATTTTGCGTGCTGCCAGTTTGTTGAATTCCCCAGGGGGAAACGATCTTTTGTCAGTACCGCATACACATAGTCGCCAACGTCAAATTCCGACTGACGACGGTGGGAGTTCGTTGAAGCCTTGTATTTCTCTGTGGAGGAGACAAGATGTTGCTTCAAAGACTGGTGAATGCTTTGCAGGTTAGTGACGAAGTCGACTGCCTTCCCGTGGGGGTTTCGTAGGTCTGGAGACGGTGAGAGTTCCAGCGGGCCGCGCGGAGCACAAGAATAGACCACCTGGAACGGGCTATATCCGATGCTGCGATTGATAGCATGATTGAATGCGAATTCGGCCTTGCTTAAGTCACACATCCCAGCTCTTCAGGTTGTCATGGACGAGGCAACAGAGAAGGTTTCCTAGCGATCGGTTGACGACTTCAGTCTGGCCGTCCGTTTGTGGATGATACGCACTGCTAAAGTCTAATTCGGTGTTCATCAGGCACCATAGACTCCGCCAAAAATGACTGATGAAGCGGGAGTCGCGATCCGACACGATGGTGCGTGGAAGGCCATGAAGGCGATAGATGTCCCGGAAGAATAGGAGCGCGACATTGCTAGCGTCCGTTTTTTTGCAAGGGACAAAGTGCGCCATTTTTGAAAAGCGGTCGACGACGACAAAGATGGAATCAAAGTCTCGCTGTGTTCGGGGTAGACCAAGCACAAAGTCCATGCTGAGATCAGTCCAAGGTTGATCAGGTATGGGCAGGGGCAAGTATAGGCCAGTATTGGAGGCACTGCCTTTGGCCACCTGACAGATATGGCAGCGCTGCACATATTTAACCACTTCTCGGCGTAAAGACGGACAATAGAATGATTGCTGGATGCGGGCAAATGTTCTGGCTGAGCTCATATGTCCTTCGGCGTGGGCCTCGCGAATGATTTTTGGCCTAAGACTGCTATCTGGGACACACAGCAGATTGCCTTTAAATAGAAATCCATTTTGCAGAGTGAAATCAGTAATGGATCGGGAGCGGAGTTGCATCATAATGGGGCCAAATGTAGGATATGTGCCGAGGATATCAGGTAAAGATGCAAAACCGGGAAGTTGGACGCACAGTGTGGTCAACAGACTCTGTTTGCGACTCAAGGCGTCAACAACTTTATTTGTGGCTCCGGATTGATGTTTCACGACGAACGTGAATTGTTGCAAATAAGCGAACCAGGCAGCATGGCGGGCGGAGACTTTATCCTGGCGGTGCATATACTTTAGAGCTTCATGATTCGTAAACAAGATGAACTCCTTGTGAAAGAGGTAATGATGCCAGTGTCTGATCGCTTGGACCACCGCATAGAGTTCAATGTCATATGCGCAATAATTGAGGCGGGCACCGGCGAGCTTCTCGCTGAAATAAGCAATGGGGCGCTGTTGTTGACTAAGAACGGCCTCGATACCGATCTTCGAGGCATCGCTGTGTAGTTCGAAAGGCAGCGCAAAGTAGGGGAAGGCGAGCAGGGGTGCCTGGCAGAGCTGGCGTTTGATGGTGCGGAACGCTTGCTCAGCAGACAGTGTCCATTCAAATTGGGACCCTTTCAAGCAATTCGTAAGTGGAGCCATGGTCGTGCTGAAGTTTGGGATGAATCGTCTGTAAAATGACGCGAGACCGTGAAAGCTTCTAATGTCAGACACATTCTGACTTCTGAGGTTGAGGCCATTGGTCGACAGCCTCGACTTTGATGCGATCCACCATAAGGCCATCTCCGGAGATGATGTAGCCTAAGAAGGCCACTTGCTGACGAAGAAAGTGCACTTGTGGGCGGCACAAAAGAAATGGTGTTGTCGCAGTGTCAACAAGACAGACCGTGATTGCTGGAGGTGTGTGTCTGCGGTGGAGCTGTACACGAGTATATCGTCAAAATACACGACAACGCACACCCCAATAAAAGGTTGAAGTACCTTATTCATGACGCGCATAAACGTGCTCGGGGCGTTAGATAAGCCGAAAGGCATGACAAGCCATTCGTATAAGCCTTCTCTTGTCTTAAATGTAGTCTTCCATTCATCGCCGGGATGGATCCGTACTTGATGATAGCCACTCTTAAGATCCAGTTTAGAGAAGATGGTGGCGTCGTGCAACTAGTCTAAAAGGTCATCGAGACGGGGAATGGGAAACCTGTAGCGAACGGTGATTTTGTTAATAGCTCAACTGTCGATACATAAGCGCCACTCATCGTTCTTTTTTGGAATCAGCAGAGCCGGAACTGGCGCATGGGCTGCGACCCTCCTGAATATAGCCCTTGAGCAGCAAAAGTTCAATCTGTCGCCGAAGTTCTTCGTGCTCTGTGGGGCTCATCTGATAATGAGGCCGATTGGGCAAGGTGGCCCCGGGAATTAAGTCAATCTGATGTTGATCATCACGCAGCGGTGGGAGCCCATTTGGTAAATATGCGGGAAACACATCTTGAAATTCCTCAATAAGTTGGAGAGCCTCTGGCGAATGCGAAACAGAAGTGGGAATATCTTTTCCAATGAGAAGGTAAGCCACGGGTTCTTTCTGAAGCTCCTCAATGCACCATGCCAAGGACAAGAGTTTAGGAGGCTGAGGAACCGTAGGTTTGGGTGGAAGGATCGGGGCTAAGGTGATCTTGACCCCGTCAAACAGGAAGGAATAGGTGTTGTAGAGGGAAAACAACATCTATAATTCCCAAAGGAACTGCAGAAGGCAAGAAAACCTCCACAGGAATTCTTAACAAAAAGTTTCAATACCAAATTCAACTGCGTTGTCATTCTGAGAGCTGGCTTTTATAGAAGCCTTTGTCGATTAAAATTAATTCCCAATGCTACTAGTTATACGCACGCCCAAAAAAAAGGAAAAATAGTGTTTGAAAATGAAAATAAAATTCAAAGAAGGTGGCTGGATGGCAACTTGCGTGATGATGTGGTGATGAGTCAGTTCCTTGAATTCTTGGAGTCTTTATGTTTGGCAGTTGGTATCTTGCGACGCTTGGATTTGTGCCAAAAGTCTTCTGCGAGTGCCGTCACGCATGCGTTGAGATTCACATCAAAGAGGACCCTCTCATCCATGGCCCAAACCACCATTGAGATTGACTCTCTGTTTGCGGGAGTTGATTTCTACTCTACAAATTACTCGTGACCAGTTTGAGGAGCTCAACATGGACTTGTTCACAAAGTTTATGCATTCGGTGGAGAAGTGTTTAAGGAATGCCAAAATGAACAACAGCACTGTCCATGATGTTTTCTTGGTGGGAGAGTTTACTAGAATTCCCAATGTTCAACGATTGTTGCAGGACTTCTTCAATGGGATAGAGCTTTGCAAGAACATTGGTAAAAAATTGGGGAGACAAGTAGTTGCAAAGCATAATGACTTGGCTGGGGATGGGACAACAAAATTGGTGATTCTTGCACATGGGCCTATTGCTGAAGGCGTTCTGGCTAAGGATAGTGAACTAGAAGATGTTGATGCAGCAGTTCTTGCAAAATCAGGTCAGAAAGTTGTTATTCTTAAGAACAGTAACTACTTGGTGGCAGGCGATCCTTCAGGCCTTGAAGGAGCAGACTATGCGTACTTTTTTGTGGAGGAGGATGTGGCAGATTGCATTTGGCATGCGGGCGTGATGTTTGTCGTTGTTTGAACCATTTGCAGACTTTTTGCTGATCACCATTGAGGAACGAACAGAAGTGGTCCAACTTGCATCCAGAATTTACCTTCAAGTTTCTCTTGACGGTGATGTGGTAATGTTGCTCTATTATTATCATTACATATTCGGTGTTCAAAAGCGTCATAAGAAGCTAAGGGCACAAACAGTTGAAGAGAAGAAGCCAACTTGAAGCCTTCATTCTCCGGGATGTGGAAATGGAGAAAATGGTGCTCGAAAGAGAGGGCCAAGTGCCACTACATTGTTGAATTTTTGCTGACTATTTCTCTTAAATATGTCTTAAATGTTGATGAACATGTGACACTTAATAACAAGGCTATCTTCCAGGATGTCCACGACAAGGTTCTCCTGTATGTTTCCTATGTGTTTGAAAATGAAACAGCGACAAGAGATTTCTTCAAAGTTCATGGATGGAAGATGAACAATGCTGGAAAAATTGAACCGCATTTAAGAACGAAGTCTTTCTGACCCAGGGATGCTGATGTACAGCAATGTCAGAAGATTGAAGGTCACCAATACCATCAAAGCCATCAAATGCCTGGAATGCCACAATGACCATTGAATGTGGCGACTGCACGCCCGCATGATGAACTACCAAGAAGTGTTGTCATGCCTTTAATGCATGTTTGTTTTTAAGATTTGTTGCCTGTTTCCTAGGCAGTTAACCCGCATGTTTAGTGCCAACTGCCACCATTAAATACTGACCCTCGTAAGCCAAAATCATGGTCTTTAAAAGGCCAGCTAAATGATGTAGACGAATGGTTGGTTGTTAAATGATGTTCTAGTTTTATTAAGAATTCTTTGAGTTCTTGTCTTCTGTTTTCTTGAGGGAATTACAGAAGAATTCTTCTCTTTGTTCTGCTTTCAAATAGATCAATATCCCTTGCAACTTTAATCATCAAATTGCATAGGTTTGCAAGCTCAAAAAGTCGTTGTATGGTTTGAAGCAATCTCCTCGAGCGTGGTTTGATAAATTCAGGAATACAATTGTTGGCATGGATTATCAACACCTCAATGCTGACCATATTATATTATTATGGAGAGATGGAAATCATATCACGATGCTTGCACTGTATGTGGACGAACATTATTGGTGACGATGAGGGTGAGATTGTTAAGCTAAAGATAAGATTTGGCAAAGAATTTGAGATGGATGATTTGGGGCATCTGAAGTACTTCTTTGGGATTGAAGTGGCTCATGGGCCAAATGGAATTGTTTTGTTCCCGAAAAATATGTTATAAACTTGCTCCAAGAGATAGGTATGCTGGGTTACAAGCATGCCAGTATGCCGATTGACCAGAGATCAAAGCTGAGTGTAAAAATAGGGAAGCTAGTTGACAGAGAAAGATATCAGACATTGGTAGGTCGATTGATATATCTGAACCATACTCTACCAGATATATCTTCTTTTGTGAGTGTGGTAAGTAGGTACATGCATGACCCTAGGAAGAGTCACTTAGATGCATTATACTAGATACAGAGCTATCTGAAAAGTGCAGTAGGAAACTGGTTGATCTTTCGAAATAACATACATATGAACATTGAGGGCTACTATGATTCATACTAGGCTAGCTGTGCTGATGACAAGAAGTTTACGTCTGGATATTGCATATTCGCAGGAGGCCATCTAGTCTCCAGGAGGAGTAAAAAATAACCAGTAATAGCTCGTACTACAGCTGAAGCATAGTATAAAGCCATAGCCATGTGTATAACAGAGATGATTTGATTGATATCCGTGTATGTGGAGCTCACTATGGACCAGAAGCCCCAGATGAAGTTATGGTATGACAACAAATCAGCCATCTGTATTGCCAACAACCCATTGCAACATGATAAAATCTAATATGAGGAGATTGATATGTTCATCAAAGATAAGCTGAGCAGTGAACTACTGGAGTTGGGATATGTAGCCACCCATGAGCAAGTTGCTGACGATCGGATGAAGGGTTTTAGTTCACTAAATTCGGATAGACTTTGTAATAAGATGGGTTTAGTAGATATCTTTCGTCCATCTTAAGAGGAGTGTTGGTATTTCCTCGAAATTATAGGGATTTGACTTTAATTGTTATGCTTTGTATGTTTTTAAGCCTGATAACTAATTCAGAATGAACAAGTTTACAATTATTACCAATGCTAAAAAAAAGATACCCCATGTTTACGTATTTTTTTTACAAAGTTACAAGTACAAGCACCATTATTATTGCTCAATGAGAAAAACATCCCACCAAGATGTTGGGACATCAGCAATTTTCTTACATTGCTTTCAAACTAGAAATATGTTTCTTCTCAGCAATCAAACACCAGAAAAACATCAAGAAATATGAACTCCCAATATATACATCTACTAAGACTAGTGGCAAAGCCAGAAAAGCATTGCCCATGGAGACATAAGCACTAATATTATCATCACATAGCAAGCCATGTTGCAGAGCAAAGGAATTGTTGTTAGAACATAAACTTAAAATCTGGTCAAACCAACTCACGAGCAGCGGATAATAATAAGCACATCAACCATATGGATAAGTTAATAATTGCAACCAAGATAATTGGGAAGGAACCAAGGCAAATTACGATCTCTAGGCTGCCAACGCCACTTGGTGTAGAAATTATCATGCCGACCATTTTCCGTACACCGGGATCGCTCATCCAAAAACATGCAATCCTATTATTGATAAAGAGGATAACTTTCATCCCAAACCTAATTCCCTTCAAATATATTACAATCTCCTCTACCACCCTCAAGTCTCTCCACCTTAGATGATTCTAAAGAAGAATTATTGGGCTTAAACCGACTCACTAACAACAGTTGGCCACGTAAACCACCATTCAAAATTCTGTAATCCAACAGAAATAGGCAAAAGATTAAGCAGAGACTGAAAAGGAAGCACCAAAGAATGCCAGGAGTAGGTTCTTAAGTTAAGTTTCTTGAGAAAATCCAAGTGGGCCATTTTCGTTCGTTGCCCTCTTAGAAATCTGCAATTGTTCCCACTCAAGAAGACGGTTTCTGACAGAAACCCACCTCGCTACTTTTGTTTTTGTGTTCTTGCTGCTGCTTTATATTCAAAGCAGTAGTCAAAAGAAAATTTATGATGCTGAGAAAAGTAAACGAAGGTATAGTAGTTGGGTTATGGATGATTAATGGATATGAATGGGGAGAAAATGTAAAGGAAAAAAGGAAACCGGAAAGAATTAGAAGCAGGCTGCAGGAGATGTGGTGGCTGGTGGCTGGTGGGGTGGGGCCCAAATAGAGCAAAAAAATGGTCCGTCTTTTGGAAACTGGCGTTGGTGTCACTGCACCGCCATAAATAAAGATGTTCCAACAAACAAGAACCAGAATCCTATATCATGATTATAATTTTAATTTTAATTTTTTTTTTTATCAAAAATTAATTTTTTATTAGAATAAGTCCTAGGCCCTAAAAAATAATTACATCCTAATGTTCGACGCCTATAAAAATCGAATGCACAATTATGGGTTGTGAAGCCAACTACTAGCATTAGCCCGATTTCTAACTTATTGTATACATTGGCCCATATCCATGCAGACACTTGAGTGTACTCCAGGATTATATCCATACACGATGTAGTTCCTCTTACTATGAAGTTTTTTCTTACTTTCACATGACCCATACAAGGCTATGCTAAATGCCAAATGGATCTCCACACTTCGCACGACAGTTTCCTTTTGCACATGCCCAAATAAAGTATGTAGTGTTGTGGGCTTTGTTGCTTCCCACATGCTCATATCCTAGTTAAATGTACAATCCTTGCCAAATGTTGTATATGCTGCTACATTCAAATAATATGTATCATAAGGTTTCTTCATGTTGCTTATCAAAAGTAGTTTATCAAAAGTAGTTATTTGCTCCTTCTTCAAAAGTATTTTATCAAAAGTAGTTTAATCCTTGCCAAAACGCACATTCTGGAGCTAGTAATTGTGCCCTAAGCGCTCTTCTTATCCGTAGCTTATAAAAAGTAGTTATTTTCTCCTTGTTCAATCACCATACAAAAGCCTGGACATGTCTCAGTGAGCTCCTACTCCAGCTAGTCACTAGCCCTTCCTGTTCCTGCAACGAGAAACCCATAAAACGTGTTAAGTACTATATATGTTGATTTCACCATGTATACCTCGTTATTTTTGTTAGGTTTCCATCTCCAACTGTCCTTCTCGTCCTGTTTGATTTGTGTACCTAGAATATGAGTTTCTAAAATTGAAATTAGAGGCAGCTCATGAGTAAATAATGGTCTTCTCCAGTGCCAAAGCCACTGGAGTTGCTTACACTCCGCGCACACTTTCTCAGCTACTATCGCATCTTTGTTTGAAGCAATCAAGTATAGCCGAGCTGAAAACATCTATGGAGCACCCTAATACAATTCACATAGAATGCCACAATTGGGTTTCTTCCCCATTCCTAATATGCCTCCTCACATTACTGTGAAAACAGTAAGCCGGACATACATGTTGCTTAGATCCTTCCACCACTTGGATGAACCGTTAGGGGCTATGCGGTGTCCAATCTCTATGAAGTCCTTCTGGATGTAAGTAGAGTGACTAGATGACCTTACTGAGTAAGTTAGTTGGGTCCTCTATAATCTTCCAAAGCCATTTACCTAACAAGGCTAGGTTAAATTGTTCTAAATTCTTTACTCCTAAGCCCCCTTGTTTAGTTTCTAGACAGATGATCTCTTACTACTTACACAGTGTATCGGATTTATCCCAGGATGAACCACCACCACTACCCCAAAGAAATTTGGACTGTATTCTTTTCATGGAAGCTATTATTTCTCGTGGAGCCTTAAATGTCAAGAGGAAGTATGTTACTAACCTCGTGAGTGTCCAGTTGATGAGGGAGAAGGAAGATTCTCCTGCCAAATGCAAGATAGACATTTTTTCAGCTCTTGATTCTTTTCTGCATTCTATCTAACACTGGTTGCCATGTGGCTTTCATTCCAGGGTTTGCTCCCAGAGCGAAACCCAGATAAACTTGGGTTAGCTTAGCTATCAGACAGTTTAAATTGTCAGCGTACTCCTGTAGCTCCAAAACTGGGATATATATTCCCATTTATGCAACTTCTGAAGAAATTTAATGTAATATGGAGGCCATTTCAAAAAGTCTCAAATTGCCTTTCATGGTTTATGCATTGTTCTTTGTACCTTCACAATAGAGCAATGTGTCATCTGTATATGATTTTAAATTTCATGTAACAGCTAAAAAATTGATTTTTTAAGTATTTACTCATGACGCTACGCCAATGCATTGCTTTCATCAAACTCGGAATAATTATCGTGAAATGAAACATTTCATTCTTTTTTTAAATAAATTTGGTGATTATTCAGAGAAAATCTTCTAATGATCTGTAGGTGGTAAGTAGCCAGGCGCCATGGTGAATTTAAAAAAAATGGGGACCCAAAAAAAATGATGGTGATGTGAACTTTTTTTTGTGAGAACTAAATAATTTACCTGCACAATAGTAATAAAATAATAATAATTTTATCAACGATAAAAAAAATTGTACAAAAGCCCCAAGGAAGAATACAAAAGTCAACATCCTTTAGATAATGTATACAATTTTTTTTTATAAAGTTTTAGATAATGTATACATTAATATGCAGACTTAGCAACGTCATCCAGCCAATGAACTAAATATTAATTGACATGCGCCAAAGTTGGGGCATTTTTTTTTCAGATTTTCTCGGAGTAAAATATATATGAATTGTAATGTAACCTATTGATTAAAAATGAGTTATTCAAACTATTTTACTTATTCTTTTTTTCGGCAGTTAATTTATTACATTTCGATTGAATTAAATATAAGTTATGAAACTTGGGAGTGGAATCATATTACTGTGAATGGTTTTTTTTTTTTAAGACCGAGTCCAATATGTAAATTATTTTGGCAACATGGGGTTATATACACGGTAAAATTAGGTTACTGACTAGGGCTGGCCCTCTAGTCCAATATGTAAATTATTAAATGAGGTTAATTCTTATTAATGCAGGTCCACTTCTCTGATAAGCGATATTCATAAATCAAAATAACGTCTGGATAGCATCCGCTCACATGATATATGTCCATGTATCAAGGAAATGGTCGGTTGTTTTAATCGGAAGGAACTCGAAAGGAAATTCAAATATCGATCGAAATTCCAGAGCTTCAGACAAAACTTAGTTCACATACAGCGAGACCTTTGGAAGATTTTATATACAGATAAGAACTCACGGTAGCAGTCACTCCTTTCCTAGCATTTGCAAGCCATTTTGATCTCACAAACAGTACAAACAAAATGTGACACACATAGCAATGCTTCCCAGGATCCAAAGTTTATCTAACCGGTCCTCGTATCTCATCTTCTCCTCGTTCAGCTCGCTCTGCACTTTCGAGTACAAATGGCACGATTTGAGCACCTCGCTGTAGTTCTTGCTCCGAGGGCAGCTGAGGGCTTCGTTTAGGAGAAGAAGGCTGTTTCTTCCATTAACATGAGAGCCTTCCATGTCCCTGAGTTGCATGCTAAGTTCTGTCAACTTTAGCATAGTTTGTGTGCCTTCGTCCTCGGTCAGAATCACTCTGAACTTCATGATCATAATGCATTCCACCACTTGGCATGGGAGGATGTCTTTGGCAGGAAGAATGGAGCCGAAACGGATCAAGAAATCCTTGTCCGTAGGCCAGTGTCTCTGGCCTCCGATGGGGCACCAGCTGGAAAGATTGGCAGCTTTTTTAGTTTTTTGGTTAATGAGGATCCAGCTAAGCCTGATCCCATCTCTGAGCTCCTGCCACAGCTTTCCATCTTTTCTTTCTTGTTCCATGGACCAAATAGGGGGCAGGCCATCAGAGGCTGAAAGTGTAGCTTCGTCAGCTTGGTCTTCCTCTCGAGTGGAGTATGCAAGAAGATCAATCCTGAAAGGGCAGTTGTAAAACCAACTGTTGGAGCCATTGGCATTTGGGATTCCCCAGAGAACTTTTGAACAAATGGTCTTATCTTTGTATCTGATATCCACGATGGAAACAAAATCTGAGGGTGAAACAGTCTCCACTTCATCTTCATCCCCATAATATTCTGCTTCGGTCAATTCTCGAGGGTACTCGGAATAGTCTTTCCAGTAAAATTCAGGGACCTCCTTGTTTACTATGAGGGGAAAGCAATCTGCATAGAGTTTCTTAAACCCACCAACAGAACAGATCATATTTTTGACATCATCCCTACCGGTTGAAGGCCACATTGATGAACATACATTTTCCCACAGCCTCTCTTCTTTAGAAATAGAACAGAATGCTGCACAGGTACACGCAGCACTGGCTAACGTAGCACCATCTAGACGCTTAAGTATATCATAGAAAAGGTCGCTGCTCAAGGATGCCATGCTATCAATTGATGGAAGTGACATTATTCAAATGTTCTAACCATCTGAAAGAGAAAACACATAAATCAGCTTAAGATGAAAAAAAGAAAAAAGGATTTCAGAAAGCAGGCATCAAGTCCTATATCACCTAAAGTTCATCTATAGTAAGGCAGTATTATATACTTGATCGAGAAAAGATGACCACCGGTCTTTGTAATCAGTGTGCCAATGCAAACTCAATCACCCTTTCTCAACGTTGATCAATTTAGCTGGGTGAAATAGCAACTATTGCATATATAAGGAAGCATAACAAAGGATTGGGTTATAAAAGCAAATGTTCACTAAGGGGAGATGAGTACTTCCAATGCAACTAACCAAAGGCTTATTCTCATATTAGAAGTACATGAATTTCTTCTCATTTAAGCAACACGTCAGAACTGACAAAATAGAACTATATCCGCGAGCTTTTTATATAGAAAAGAAAGGAGGTCACAAACCAGAAATAACTTTTAGACAGTTTTTGCAGTTTACTTTCCAATAAAACAAACGGCCATTGGATTATTTCACAACCACGAAAATCCATCTTTCAAGTAGGCAGGAGTCGATCTTACCACACTAACGCCTTAAGATTAGAAAAAGCAAACAGGAACTTGAAATCCTCAATATTCACCTCTCACAAAAGAAATCCCGGAGAAGAAACCCTCGGGAGGCAAAATTTCATTCAGCTATGATAATTTTTTTCAAAAAATTAATACCCTATTTATCATACATTTCCAACTGACCAATCCGCAGACAGCAAGCTAAACAGAAGCTTCTAACTGAAATCAAGGGGCAACCCTATAATACACGGCACGAACTACCCATAAACAAAAGGCAGTCACAACCCGCCAAAATGCAACTCGAATCCAGAAAAGAATGAAACTTCTTGACACCCACAAAAAGATGTCATACCTCAAAGTGTAGAAGAGGTATGACTGCAAACTTAACCTCGTCCAGGTCTTCGCATCTATCTCAGAAGATCCGTTAATACGACAGGGTGAAACGGGACCGATTCCCTTAAATAGAAAAGTAGTGGCGGGTCACTTCGTAGATTCGCGGTTCCTCAATTTCCGAAAACACTTTTGGATTGACCGCGCAAAATTGATTGTTCGGTTTGGCCCTTTGTTTAGTCACTAGTGGACTCTGAATTTTGTCGATTTCTGTGAGTGGAAACTAAACAGTAAACATCCACATTATGACCTATCGTTCGACCTCAACCCGTAAGTTTCCAGACAATTACGATGAGAATTTCCTCGTCAATCCGCGGACGGACACGATCAGTTTACAAAGCATGGCACCGGCATCTTCATGTCGAATAATACACATGATTGATTGATTGATCGATCGATCTATACAAATATCTATATCTATCTATCTATATTAATTTACCCATTTGGATCTAGAGGATGAGACCAACTGGTTTTCTCACCCTTTCCTTTATTATTTTTTAATTTGTTCTCCAAAATTTGACCAAAGGTAATGCAAAAAATCCGAGGCGGATGTAGAGCTAATCAAAATAAAACCGGTGAACCAGGGCATCGACGAATTGGACTAGAACCAGACCGTCAGATTCAGTGAACCGCTGTTTTCGGTTAACTGATGGCATGCAATTTGATTTAAGTTTAAGATTTTCTTGAATCGAAATAGGTGATTAAAACAAATCGATGAAAAATCGACAATTAACTAATCGGTGAATTTGTTAGACTAGTCAAACATAGCAACTTCACATGTTAAATATGGCAATTTAGAATGTCAAATATGGCAACTTAGAGTCAAGTTGACAACTAATCATACTTGTCCCCCTCTTGTACTGTAAATAAGTGTAATAAGAACATTAGAAATAGATTGAAAAAGAATCTCAAAAGATATCTTGGTATCAGAGCGTGAAAATCAAACTGATTCCGTGTTCATCATCTACCAACCCCTTACCTCTTCCTGCCATAAACCATGACGGGAGAACAAAGCAATTCTGCAGATGCCAGCAACCTCCCTCTTATGGTTGCCACCGGAAAAGTCTCTTCAGCAGTTGGCCGTGAGGGGCTACAACAAGCATCCGAAATCATATATGAGCAAGTTTCAAATCTGCTCAGACAAATCCATCCATCAGAATCTATTCAACCTATTGAAATAGACTTCAAACTCA
>JAOWBN010207287.1:0-14235 GCA_028565015.1 Pinguicula moranensis | reverse complement strand
CTTACACAACTACAACCATATACTTGCGGTTAAGTGAATGTTTTTAGGTAATTTAACTTGGTTTTGTGTTCAATTTCTTTATACTTATAAAAATCATCAAACTGAACATAGACTTTTGATAAAACAGTATCACAAATCGTGTCACAAATAATGTCAACGAAACCGTCCCCATATAAAATTGTATAACTTTTATATTTATGTAAGTTCAAAATGTACATGTTATACAAGTTTTTAACTTTTAAATTTTTATAAGTTGTTTTCCCAATTTTTTTTTTATAAGTTAAAAAAGTTTATAAGTTTTTATGTTTTACAAGTTACTAAGTTTTATAAATTATATAACTTGTACAACATTTTAAGTTTTATAAGTTAAAAAAAATTCTAAGTTGAAAGTAATAAATTTTTTTAATTTTTTAATTTTATAATTGTTTAATTTTTCAAACCCTAAAAACTCTAAAAACCTAAACCTGAATCTTAAATCATAAACCCTCAAATAAAATAAAATAAAATAAAATAAAAATTAAAAAAATTAAAAAAAAATTATGCCGGATAACCGCAAATTTATTATTATTAGTAGTATTTATATAATTTTGTTTAATTTTCCGTTGGTTTTTCGCCCGAAAACTGTCGGACGGTGGTTTGACTGGCCAAAACCATATTTTTTTGGAAAAATATTCTTGCCGTTTCAACTGGTTGAAACCTCCAGAAACCGGCAGTTTTAATGTTTTAATTTATTTATTCAAACCTCCGGTTTTGTAACCTCCGATTTTTGAAACCTCCAATTTGCAAAACCTCTGGTTTGTCAAACCTCCAGTTTAAAACCCCCTGGTTTTAGCCTGTGCGAAAACTGACGGTTATAGCCGGTCCGAAAACCGACGGTTAATCGGTTTCCGGTTGAAAATGCCCATGTCTAGTAGGAGTCAAGGTGATCCTCTATCACCATCTCTCTTTTTGCTGAAAGTTGAGGGATTATCTATTATGCTCAACAACGCAGCAGAACCCGAACTGTTTGAAGGGCTGGAGATTTGCAAAGATAAAGTGAATGTGACACACATGCAATTTGCAGATGATACAGTTCAATTGGGAAATAAAACGTGGAACACAGTTAAGACATTCAAGATATTTCTATAGAAATTTGAAATAGTCTCATGCCTAAAACTAACTTCAACACGAGCAGGCTAATTGGTATCAACATACCTGAGTCCATTTTGGAAGAGATGGCAGGCTCCTTGAACTACACAACTTATTCTACTCCTTTCTATACCTATGATTTGCCTATTGGAGCAAACACAAACAGGCCGTCCGTCTGCAAAACCTGTGATAGAAAAATTTAATAAAGCATTGAACTCTTGGGGAGCACCAATGCCTATCCTAAGGGGGTAAAATGATCCTAGTTGACTTGGTCCTGTCAGCATTACCATCCACTATCTCTACTTCTTCAGAATTCCTGCTATAATGCTCAGGAAAATGGTTAGTATCCAAAGATCATTTTTTTAGGGTAGCTACACAAACAAGAAAAAGATGTATTGGACATCGTGGAAAAAGATCACAACACCTAAGAAAAAAGGAGGTATGGGGGTTTGGTGCTTGTCAACTTTCAACAATGCAATACTTGGTACGTTGGGTGAAAGGATTCTGAATGGTGATCAATCGTTGGCAATTAAAATACTCATATCTAAGTATGGAACAACGGCCCTGCTCGAGAACTTAGCAAATGAGTACCACAACTACATAGGTATAGAGGTAGAAGAAGTGGTAGTACATACTCTTCCAGAAGGTGGAATAATCTGTAGGATTCTCTAAACAATAGCTGGTTTGCTAGTAATATATCTATCAAACTAGGATGTGGAGAAGGAGTAAGATTTTGAAAGGATAAGTGGCACCACCATACCTCATTGTCAACTACATACTAGAGGCACAAGGAAATCAATATTGTTATGCACACGAAAATCAGTATAGCAGATTCAGGTAAATGGGAAGGGATGAGCTGGATCTAGCAGATCTTATAAATCGTATATCCTTCTTGTAGGATGCACAAACAAAACAGTATGCGATAGATGCCTACAACTATGAATACTCCAGGAAAGTACACGGTGAAGGCTGCTTATGCCAAGATCACATCCTCCACTTCTCAACCTTTCCCAAAAATCCATCTGGAAGCAACCAAGCATCCCTGGAGTAGGTACGCCCCTAATATGTATATTTGCATGAAAGCTGATTATGAGTGCTCTTCCTATCAAGGCTAATTTACAAAAAAAGGAACATCATCCTAGACGACCAATCTGCAAAATGCACACAATGTAATACCACCACATAAACAAGGGAACATTTGTTCCAAGAATGCATGGTTACCCAATAGGTTTAGAAGGACCTACAGAAGTGGTTGCACCTCAATGATGAACATACAAGTACTGGCTCCCAAACACCATTCATTCTTGAATACTACTCGACCAAACCTCAACAGATTAACAAGGATGCTTGAATCTCAATCTGGATGGCAATGACTTGGACAATATGGAAAGCATGAGATAATTGCCATTTCAACAACACAAAGCCTATCACTCACTTGATGGTACAATGAATACAAAAAGCAACCTGGTCCTGGGTAAGAGCAAACATAACAGAGAAGAATTTCCCTTACTCACCGTCTGAATGGATAAAGCAACCAAAAGTATGTATGGATTTCAAGAAGCAAAGCCACAGTATCCAATCCTCCATACTATGCAACGAATCACTTCATTTTGGCGCTGTCGGGTAGATGAGCATAAGACTAGAATGAAGACAACTATGGCGTTGCTACTGTACAATAATCCACTACATCATGATGCTGGAAGTTTGCTACTTGAGATACCAAGCCACACGGGACATGGACAAATCCTTTAAACTGCGATGATCAGCCTCTTGACAAGATACCTCCAACTCAATCTCAATTTATCTCCAATGGAGCAGCTGAAAACAAATCCTCACCGGTCTTGGCTGACACCAAAGAGATCAATTAGACTAATTATGAAACATTGGTTACATCTTTACCTTGTCCGTCCTTCACTGCTAGAAATGGGGTTCAAAAAATATTCCAATAACTATTCAGGTTATCGGGCAAGCATATTGAGTTGTGTACGAATCCTAGTGATTAATAAGTTGACACTCATGACTCCTGTATGTTTCAGAACAATACGTGCAGGGAGCTGAGCAAATCTAGTTATGACTCCTGCATAAGGCTAATAAGTTGATGATTTGACTGCAATCTAAATTGTGTATTAGAGTTGGCTGTGATAAGTTGACAATAATGATGTTTGTAGAGGATTGTACCAGCAAAACTCTGATGTTCTTAAGTAACTTGAGAAGTGTAAGATCTCTGAAAGCTATACTACGTGTCATGATGCAAAATTTGTGCGAAAGCATAAACATACGTGTGTGTTAAGCATGCATAACAAAAATTTCAGAGATGTTTTGACCATGGATTTTTGCTAATTTACACAACTTGATGTTACAAGGGAGAAGGAACTTTTATACCTCTTGTAGAATCACTAATGTGTGCAAAAAAAGCTCCTTCCATTGAGTTGTCCGAATGTCAATTCTGTAGAGTAGTCCATACCACCAATTCCCTAGAGGTTTATACACCCTAAGTTTATAATTTATATGTGGATAAAGGAGTGCTAATTCCAACTCTTAAGCGTTAGGCAAGAGAAGAAAACTCGTTCATGTTTTTTGACCCAAAACTCCAAGTCCTTCTCATGTAGAGAATGTAATAAGGATGGAACTTCTCAACAATTCTAACAGGGCTTTAAAGTTCGACCACCCTTGTATATTTGTGAGCAGATTAAGATATTTATATAGGTGGTCATGAGTCTATGATGTAAACACATGTTGTAGCTAATAGATAACATTTAACCATAGCTTTATATGAGTTTCAACAATTGACACTTCATACTTATGTGTCATGTTGTTGTAAAATCCTTCTCCATGAAGTTTCTATACACCTCTATACATGCGAGGTTGTGCGTAGCATGTAAATCTATAACCCAATAATTTTATACAAGTCCTATAAGTTTCAAAAATTTAATTCCACCACTATATTTTACCATAATCACACTTTGACCCCTCAAGAGAATGATACTAATGTGTGTGACCCTATAGGTTCTCAATTACTTAGAAATTGACTTAAATTAACATGATCAAATTATTGTGAATAAATTAAACACTTTTAATTCATTATTCTTTAATTATAGTTCATAGACCATGAATAACCTATAGTAAGATATTATGGCTCCAAAGCATTGACAATAGTCATGTAAAGGAACTATCTTTTCAAAAATTAGTTATTGTGTAATTGATATCATTTCACAAAGAACATTTTCCTAATCTCGTATATTGAAGTTATTTATCACCGTAATTTATATATATAAGATTTCTTGTACCGGAAGTAATGATCATTAAGTTATAATTAGAAACTCTTCCTAATTAAACTTGTGCTTTACAAAAGTGAATATGACTTCTTAAAGTGGCCATAACAATATCTTCTCCAAACATTTTGGAAATGGTGAATTCTTTATTGATCAGTCATAATCTTTTCGTACTTCAAGTCATTTCTAAGGCTACCCATTGTTACACAATTACGGTGTAACTCGGAATAGAATCAAAGAGTAACATTCTTACTCAAGATCTCTATATCGTGATCTCAAGTCTTATGATCACTTACATCCACTATTCTTTAGAGAATCATCCATTGACAACATTGTGATATCTATGCGAGTCAGTTCGATGTATTTGTCAACTACAAGCATCCATGTTTCTAACTTAAATGTCACTATACTATAGTTGTTGAGATAACTTATTTCCTTCAAAAGGAATTCGCAAAGAACATACTAACTTGTCCATTTTAATGATACCTTGTCACATAATACTATAGTTAGGGACATTTAGTATTGTTAACTTCAATTAGAGCTTGTCACATAATACTGGTCCCATCATCACAGCTATTTGTGATAGACTCTAAGTTATCAATGCTAGGCATCACTATTTTACATGTTATGAACAAAGAATATAAATAAACAAGTAGTGAAGGTTGCTACAATAATATATACAGCATTTAAGTGTAAATACATAGGCCTATGGTGATTGGCCTTAGGACATAACAATGAAAAGAAGTTATAAGTTCGGCTCAATATTGCATTGATCTCACATTCCTAGGGTATGTGAAAGGCAAGCGGGCGATGATTGAATCCGAGTCTTAGAAATATGCTCAGGTGCTTGTCGAGCCACATTCCAAGCTTTCCCAAGGGATATTGAGCTCCACAGATTTTTTTTTTTTTTTTCTTTTCTTTTATGTATTTTCTATTTTTCCATTCATATTTGTACATTAACTTCATATTCTTCCTTGTCAATTTTGGCATTAATAAAAAGGTTTAGTGGAAGAGTTCTACAAACCATGGGTAGTTCAAAACCATGAAAACATGTATGATTAGGATTAGAAGTTAATCCACTAACATGGACATGTGTTTGCATCTTAAGATAATGGAAAACTCTATAAATACCTTAGTACATCCATATGTGTTAATAAGGAGATATGAATCTTTATCGAACATGTGACAAAATCTTATACCCAGTTCGATAATTCAAAAACTCGATCAAAAGGACAATTTTTTGTGCTTTTCGTCTTAAGTTCAATTAACAAAAAGATCACAATTTAAAGTAACCAAGAATGCCACACTAAGACCGACCCCTTGAAGGTAATGAATTGTACTAATCAAGAATCGAATAATAAGTTTCAAAATATGATGCCACTTTACTCAAAAGAGAAAAGATAAATTGAAGAACGTCTAAAAAAAATACAATCTCACAAAACTTAGAAATATAATAAAACTTGATGAAACTTGATTCTCCATAGGAATTTGTCCCCCATTATTTATAGGTGAGAGAGCAAGGTTTTACTCTTCTAATACAAGTCTAAAACTAGTATATAAAGACTGGGAAAGAAAAATTTAAATAGGAAAGAAATAAATAATCTTGGATTCTTTCATATTTATCAACTAGGTAGTTTCCTTGTACAAAAAAACGTGTCTTGTAGATTCCATTGAAGTCTTGGTCTTGTAAGGACGCTTCTTGGATAGAAAAAGGAGTGTTGGTTGTGAAGGGAACATCTTTCCTTAGGTAAGGAGACAAAATCTCTAAATTGTAGGAACATTCATTTTATCCACTTTTTTCTTTCCTCCTTCTCTTTTCTACACGTTTTTAGATCTTTCCCCATGATGAGTTGGGTCTTGCACTTCATGTCTTGGGATATACAATGGACCTTAATGGGTCGGGTCCTCTTAATTGGGCCATGGGTCCAATTTGACATGAGCCGTGGGTCCAAATATTCAAAATGTCATATTTTTAGCCCATATTTCATTGAGCGTTCCATTTAGGGTCTCATTGAATTTATTTGCTCTCATCCTTCTGATTGGCCCATTTGGCAAAGCCAAAGGATTTTCTTTCACAATACACTTCATGGATTCCCTTGGATTATCCTCACAGTTCTTGTAGGGAACAAGTTGGTCTGTTGGCATGGGTGCAACTTGGATAGCATCATTAGGACTGTTTAGGCTTTGCCATGCTATCACCTAAATGCATACTGGGGCTCAAACATTTTCTTAAGACACGATCAATTATCTGATCATGAAGCTTGTACCTAGGTTCACATTAGATGGTTATGCATTTGTGTGTCTTGATAGAAAAAAAAAAGAGAAGTTCTCTCTCGTCTTTATTATCTTTACTCGAGTGTGAGGTGAATATTTTGTGAAAATTTTCTTCTCAATTTGTTGAACACAAATCAGGAGCTAGCACTCCGCAAACACATATATAGTGTTATACAAAGTACTATATAAGCCTCCAAGAGCTTTGATGGTGTGGAGCACTGTAGAGGGTGAACATTTGGACACCTAAAAGGGAGACTACCTTCAAGGGTTTTGAGAAAGCTCAAATTGAGGTATAACTTCTCCTAACTCTTGTTAAGACGTTATGTAAATCATCATGGAATGGAACTCATCATTTTTTGCCATGCACACACCTTATCTAGCTTCCACTCCATATTGTACTCTTATGACATGTAGTGTAGCATAGAGTTCCAAGAAGTGGAATCGGAGCCATAATACTAATTATTGCATTGCTTGCAAGATATATTACATATGTTTCATGTTAGAAGACAAAGAATAAGGAGTATGTTCTTGCATGCATGCATGCTTTTAGAAGTTTGTATACTAAAACCTTAACTTTTGTTTAGAACAAAGTATGTACAATTTGAGATAAAAACTTGTGGTTGCAAAATATTCACGGTATAGGTCATCAATAATGTTGTAGAAGCAAAAGTCGTTGCTCTTAAATACCTAGAGGTTAAACCTTGAAAAGGCCCTAAAAAACGTGGCATGGTTTGAATAAAACATGTCCAAACCTGAGTCTTGTATGAGCAAATTCTTGCTCAAGCACGTTACTACATATTCAAGAATGAGTTGCACGGGATGATTCTTTATAGTACTCTAACTTTACATGCTTTCATTTACTTATTAAGTAATTTGATTGAATGGTGGTTGATCATGGATTAGAACAAAAAGGATTGCGATTACGTAATAATTATTATTCCTTAAATTTATTGGAAGTGTATTTGTAATGGTTACATTCAGATTGATAATATGGCTTGTACGCCATACTTCTCTATGATTATTGATGTAATTCTCTTCCCATCTCACTCCTCTAAAATGTAACTTCAGGTTTCTCAAAGAATGTAATGTACATTAGTCTATTCGAAGGTAAAATATGAGAGTTAGGTTAAGAATTAAGTAAACTCAATAATGAAGGAAGCACCAAGATGGAAAAACAAGGAGTGTCATGTCATCATGGAGTTGATGGCCACCTTTGGGAGGAAAAAAGGCCACGGGTTCATAAAAGAGGTGGTGATGCAAAGTAGTTGCATGAAGCTTCAAAGAATTGAATACTTCCCATTAGGATTAACCCACCTAATACCTTAATGGTTCAGGGATTAGTTGATTCCATGATCATCCATGTTTATGTGTGTTTATTTAGCATACTTTGTACTTTATTATTAGGTAATAATGACAGGGTTGCATGCTAGAAAATAAAATTGGTGAGAATTGAGATCAAACATATCAAAAAACCATAATTAAGTTTCCCCTTTTAAAAAGAGTTTGAAAATGGTGATGCCTTCTATTCTCATGATAATTAGGTCTTTTGATTGTGGTTCATTTGTTGAGCTAACTCAATGTGGCCATCTATCTTGTAGGAAGTTCTATCATGAAAGTTATAAATTTTTAAATAATGGTGTTTGACTTAACTAAAACCATTTTTTTGTTGAGTTAACTCGAGGCCTTGTGGATTTAGAGGCTAGGTCTTGATAAGGTTTTGGCGTTAAATACCCAAGTAAAATTAAGGAGTTGCAATGTGTTTCAATTGTTAAGAATCAACTACCCTTGGTAATCATAATTGACTTGTTTGGCTAACTCAAAGTTTAAATGATGCAACCCAAGTTGCACTCAAGCCCAAACAAGGGGGACATTACCCCAAGGATAGCGAGGACAAGCCCATCACGTCCATTGAAGATGGAAATAACCTCGAGAGGGCCGATGATCCACAAATTATGTCTAATGGGTCTATAAAAAGGGTGAAGTCTAAGGAATGCAAGGAGTCCATAAATGCAATGTTAAAATAAATGTGGGCTGAAAATATGACATTTGGAATTTTGGACCCCACGGCCCAAAAATGTCAAATGGGCCCACAACCCAATTGAGAGGACCCGTCCCATTAAGGTTCAATGTTAGCCCAAGAGGTGAAGTACAAGGCCCAATCCATCAAGAATAATGAGCTAAAAACGTGGAGGAAAGAGAAAATTGGATAAAAGGAAATATTCTACACTTTAGGGATTTTGCCTCCTTACCTAAGGAAAGATGTTCCCTTGACGACCAACACTCCTTTGTCCATTCAATAAGCTTCCTTAAAAGACCAAGACTCATAAGGAATCTCAAAGACACGTTTTGGTGTCCAATAACAAAAGGAAATTCATGTCCTAACTTCCTTCTTAGCATAGGATATGTATTTTGTCCAATTTCTAGCATTAATTAGTTTCCTACTTACTTTAAAATTTCCTTCTTATTGTTGCACGAATTTTATTCAAATTTTAGGATTATCTATGCCCTATATAAAGGCCTTAACATCCTTTGTATTTTACACACAAGTTTTGAATTGAGTTTAGTAAAATTAGTATTCTCTTTTGATTTTAATCCTTCGATTTATCTTTTCTCTTTTTGAGTTAAGTGGCATCGTGTTTTTTTGGACTTATCATTCGATTCTTGGTTGGTAATTCAATACCTTCAGGGGGTCATTTGCGGCGTCTTTGTTCCTACAAAAATCATGACTTTCGTTGGTTGGACACAAGGTGTTCTTCACGCATTAGAAACAACAAATTTGTATGTGTCTTTTCTTAATGTATCAAAATAATTGTGAAGTTTTGTCACAAGTTTGTCAAGATTCATATCATTAACTATGGTTCAATTGGGATCCTCGACCCACTAGAAGATTAACAAATCTTTTGAATAAATGCGGTAGGGGTTATTGATTTGCAACAAAAATAATGGAAGCAAAATAGAGTAACAAAGTCTAACATTCATTTTTAAAATATGCCTGATAATAAAATTTTAATTTATCTTTACATGTTTGTTGTATAATGTTGAATGCTCATTTGAACCTCCGTAGTATTTCTAAATCAAAAAAATTGAATGGTTCAAATTTCTTGGAATGACAAAGAGATATAAGAACTTTTATTAGATCCAATAAACTTGCTCATGTCCTTGAAGTGTGAAAACCTAATCCTCCGGAAGAGGGTTCAACTAGAACAATTCAAACTGTTTAAGGGAAGCAGGTTGAAGGTTTTGATCTAGCCAAAAGTCTTATGTTGGTAACAATGACTTCAGAGCATTAGAAGCGTTGTTCGAATTTGGTTTATTGCATTATGATTGTCTACATCAAAGAGTTGTTTGAAGATGGGTCTTATCAATAGGTTGAAAGACTTTGGTGTGCCTTGGGAGAAGACTCTTGTATGGATTTGATCCTTCAATCCCTTCCAGATAGCTACTCACTATTCGTCGACAACATCAACATGAATGAAATTCAAGTTTTGTTGACTGAATTAATGAACATGTTGAAAGTTGCTGAAAGTGAGCTTAACAAGGATAAGGGTACCATATTACTTGCATCTTCAAAGGATAAATGGTGGTGCAAGGAGGCAAATGGCGGTGTGAAGAAAGGGAAGACAATTGCAAAGGGCATTTGCTTCCATTGTGGAAAGGATAGCCGTTGGAAACGCAATTGTCAAGATTATCTTGTTTCCTTGAAGAAACTTAAGTAAACTTCTTCATCAGTTTTCCAAATGATTAAGATATTGTCTATTTATGCTTCTTGGGTATTTGATAGCAGGGTGGGTTCCATTTCATATTTGGTTTTGAATCATACAAAGGGGTTGAACTGGATAGACATTTGGCTAGAGGAGGAGTGATCCTTAAAGTCGACAATGGAGAAAAAGTTGCTTCGCCAACACATGGGACTTACTATATCAAGATTCCCAAGGGCTTCTACTATGTATACGTTCTTGTACTTATTAAGATTACAATTTTTTGCATCTTTTTTGGATAAGAATGGGTTTACAACTGTTCAAAGAACAATAGTTGTACTTTGTCTAGGAATGGGAACCAATATTGTTTTGTCCTAACCCAAATGGTCATTATGTTTTGAACATAAGTGAATCAACACTCGTTTTTTTTTTACCCTGAATTTTTTGATTTTATTCATATGGGTGTCTAAGTACCTAATTAAAGAGAATATGGTGGAGGAGAGCACATCCCCACCTCCTTAAAACCTCTATCTGGCAAACCCCGGGTAAGGTAAATCCAGGTAGAGAAAAGAGTGTGGCGGCATGTGTCACCTTTTACAATGTAGTAGCTAATATATGTTTGGAGTGATTCAAGAATTGGTACTACATGTGGGCCCTTGGAACTGCCTGTGAGTTGGGCTCTAACTTTGGCTCCTTGTTCTGACATGAGTGGCGGACAAATCTTCTCGCAGGATCGCAATTGTGGCTGGAGGCAAGATGTCATATGTATTGAATATAGTATCCTGATTTAGTGCTCCCCACTTGGCCAAGGAGTCAGCAACTGATTTTGCTTCACGGTAGCAGTGGTTGATAGAGAGGATCTGGAATTCACGTGAGACTTGTTTGATATGCTTGAGTTGTGTTCGAATCCTCCATGGGGACAATTTATTGTTGGTTATGGCATCCAATAAAATGGTTGAATCAATATCTACCTCCAGCAGTAAAAACTGTGGGATAGGTAGAGGCTCAGACCAAACAATAGTGCATTAGCTTCAGTTTCAATACTAGAGCAATCAGTGTACTTATTAGAAAAAGCCATAAGCATTGTAATTTCATAGTTACGCAGAATGCCTCCACCTCCAGCGTCTAAGGTTGAAAAACTTCCATCCTTATTGAGTTTAGAATAAGGTATCTTTGGGACTATCTGTCTCACTGTAATGTTATGTGGGGCTCCTGACACCGAGAGTTTGATATTGATACCCTGTATAATCTGCTAAAGTGAAGAATGAGGAGGCATGATGAAAGTCATGTTGAGCATGATATCTTGGAGGAGCTTGATAACAGATTGTATCACACATCCAAACTGCGGGGTGCTGCTGTCAAATCTTACTTTGCATCTAAATTTCCATACTTCCCAGCATATTATGATGGGGATTAGCCTTTTCATAAACCTGATGACATCATTTGGATACGGAGCTAACCATGCAGCCAGTCTGTCCCTTAAGTCAGAAGAACTTGGATTAATGTTGAAGATACTATCAAAATGTTGCCATACCAAAGAGGCCCATTCTCCCTCCGAGTGCAGATGATTAATGGTTTCAATAGAGTGTGCAGATAGACAATAGGAGCATTTTGATACAATAGGAATACCTCAACTTTTGGCAGCTTCATCAACTGGAACTATCCTGTGAACTATTCTGCACATGTGTATGCTAAGTTTTAAGGGGAAATGCTTGTTCCACATCCAATGAAATGCCACGTTAGGAGCAGCTCTCAGCCGAATTAGTTCATATGCCGATTTGACTGTAAAGGCACCAATATGTGTAGGCATCCATATACTTATATCCTTGCCCTCTTCTATTGTACTGTCAGTGATGAGTTGTGAGGTAGAAGCATCAAATAGACTGTGTATCTTCGGTATGTCCCATTGATGATTTCTTATGAAATCTTTCACCTTTAACCTCAGATCCGTGGGGGTTGCAATGTCTCTCATTGGAGTTCCTTTAATCCATACATCCCACCAAAAATTGCAGTCCCCAGTACCAAGTAGCCAGAGTGTATTTATCAGTATAATGTCACGAACCTCTATCAGTCTTTTCAAGCAGTGAGAGTGAGTCCCTCTTGCTATGGCAATTGTTGGATCCTTGACCCTACAATATTTTTTGTCCATGAATTGAGCCCAGAGACTTTCCTTCTGTCTAAATGCCCACCAAAGTTTCATTCCAAATGCGGTTGACATGTCTTTTATTCTTCTGCATCCAAGTCCTCCTTCAGAGAGAGGAAGGCAGATTTGCTTCGATGACTTCCAATGTAATTTCTTTTTGTTTTCCTTCCAACCCCAATAGAAATCAGAAAATATGGCTTCAATCTTTGAAATGATTCCAGCTGGTGGTTTAAGAACCATGAGTTGATATATTGGTATACTTGTAAGGATGTGCTTGACAAGTGTTAGACGTCCTCCACTGGATAAACTGGCGGCACTCCATCCATCTAATTTAGTTTTTGATTTAAGCAGAATTTGCATGAATAGTTCGGCATTTTTCCTTACATAATATAGAGGCACTCCCAAATAAGTAACTGGGAGGGAAGAGTGGTGATATCCTGTCCATTGTTGAATGAGGACCTTCCTTGTTGCGGGTGCTCTGAGAGAGATAATGAAATTGCTTTTGCTCACGTTCACTGCTTGGCCAGAGCAGGCCTCATATGTTTTGAGGAAGTTTGATACTGCTTCCAGAGCCTTTCTTGAGCCCCTTGTGAAGATGAGTATATCATCTGCATATGCAAGGTGAGTTATAATTGGGCATCCATTGGAGCTACTGTAGGCATATGATGGTGACTCAGATATAAGCCATTTCAAGCCCCTACTCAGAACTTCTGCCCCTATAATAAATAATGCTGGAGAGAGGGAATCCCCTTGTTTAAGACCTCTTGTGGATTTGAAGAAGCCGTGCACTTCATCATTGAATAGAATGGAAAACCCACAATTTGATATGATTCTCCATATCATATCTATGAAGTTTTCTGCAAAACCAAAGGATCTTAAGACTTTAATAAGAAACAGCCATGATACCCGGTCAAATGCTTTTGCCATGTCCAGCTTTATAGCAACATTGTAGCCTTCCTGTGATTTGTTTAGGCGGTGTAACATTTCCTGTGCAAGCAGGATGTTCTCTGATATATTTATGCCCCTCACGAATCCACTCTGCTCAGGTGAAATGATGACTGGTAGTATCAAGTTCAATCTGGATGCCAAGAGTTTGGTGAGTATCTTGCCAATATAATTGCAGAGACCAATTGGTCTATAATCTAAGCAAGTTGTTGGTGGAACCACTTTCGGCAGTAGACAAATTAAGGTACTGGTGAAAGAGCCAGGCAGTTCTCCTCCTGCAAAAAAAAGTTGTGATAGCTTTGTGGACATCATATTGTATAATATGCCAACAAGATGTACGGAATGCGCCTGAGAATCCGTCCGGGCCAGGAGCACTGTCCTTGTCCATTGAGTAAACTACACTCTTTACCTCATACAGTTCTGGCCATCTGCATAGATCTGCGTTCATGGATTATGTGATCAGTTTAGGGATGACACTGATTAATAAGTTATCCAGGGGTTGTTGGCTTGCCGTGAGCTGGGTAGTGAAGTGCTCTACTAAGCATTGAGTAATAGCTTGTGATTCTTCTACCCATACACCTTGTGAGTCCTTCATCCGACTGATATGTGATTTTTGCTTGGCCAACCGTAGTGATTTGTGAAAGTAGGCCATGTTATTATTCCCTTCTCTTAGCCATTTGATCCGGGATTTCTGTCTCCAGTATACCTCCTCAGCAATAAGTAGTTTGGTATACTCTGATTTGGCTTTTGATATTGCAATTTTGTCCTCTATACT
>JAOWBN010207286.1:0-26128 GCA_028565015.1 Pinguicula moranensis | reverse complement strand
AAAAAAAGCATGTCAGGAGGTGCTTATTTTTAAGAAGGTTTACCTTCTTAAAATAAGAACAAGTAGTAGAAGGTTGGATGCGCAAAATACTATTTTTTAAAAAAAAAAACTGCTTATAATCCTATTATAATTTCAAGAAGGTTGCGCAAAACGTGCCTTTAGAAATACTTAGAAAACATCGCAATGATATGAGTTTTAATATAATAAGTAAATAACTTCTAAAAATTATTATAATACGGTTATAAATTATAAAAGTGTATTTTATTGTATATTCTATTAAAAATATATTTATCAAAAGTAACTAAAGACATGTACTTTTTAAAATTTTAGATTCTTCTTCTATTAATTGTTTTATAACTCTATTTTTTTCTTATTTTATTATTTTTTAATCCAAAAGCACTTTTTTAAATAGGTACTTCTAATGCATGTACGAGCCTGAAAATGATTATTTTTCTGATACTATTCTGTTTGCCTTGAATTATAATAAAAATATGGACAAGACAAAGCCTATACCGTAATTATTTGAAGTTTTGGTCGAATTTGGTGAGTTGGCAATAAAGAAGACAAATCTTATCTCAAGCTTGGACAATCTTCCTATTTTTTTGGGTTTCTGTCTTATTGATGTTGGGGTTGCCTTTTGATCGAGTTTTTGTAGTCAAATAAGTTGAGAACTATTCATAAACTTCAGTACACGCTTTCATCGAAGTTGGAGCAAATTATATACAAATAAAGTCATTCAGAATGCACCTAGACACCAAACTGGACAGAATCAACCAGAGTTTGTTCATGTTGTTGAAATGATCGATTTTGGTGATCCAAATGGTTGGATAAGGAGCTACACTTAATGGTCACATCATGGTGGATGGTTATACCAAGTTTCGTCCAAAACTTTGGTCTATAGAGAGTCAAAACCGAAGCCTAAAGTAGTGGCCAGAATCTACTTTTTTTGTTCCTTTTCTTTTTGAATTTAATTTTCAAATTGACTTGGTTATTATTTTTTGTCTACTTAATGCTCCACCTATTAGCATATTAGGCATTGAAGTACATGAAATAAATACTTTTTGAGTGAAAAAAATTTCCTCAAAGATCAAAGTTTTCTTCTTCCCACTTTTTGCCTTGCAATTCTCGAAAATCTTTCCCCTAGAACTATCATAATTCTAGGCCTGCATCAGTTTCTAATGGCAATTTTATATTTTTACTTTTTATTTTTTAAATTTATTTCTAATGGCTCCTTTCTTTGACTTTTAAATGTTTATATTTAAGAGCTTTCAGATTTTTAACTCTATTGTTTAAAAAAAAAAAACTAATTTCTCAAACATTGCTAAAATTCTTAAATAAAATTAGGAGTACACAGTAATTCAATTGGATGTAGCAAATGAGTAGAGTTGGGTGGTCCGGTCGACTTGGCCCGGACCGCCCGTAACTGTCGGGTCGCGGTTCTGGGTTTCCCATAATCACCTGGGGCCGGTTTAACCGGTCTGGCCCTCTGGTTCGCGATTGGACCTTCGGTCCGGTTACCAATTCGTTCCTTTTGGTTTTGGGATGATTCTGACAGTGTTAAACCTCCAAGTTACTTTTAATTTCTTTATATTTTTAATATTTATTAAAAAAGAAAAGAAAAATATGTTACTTAAAATATTTTGTTACATAAATTTTTAAGTTTATAATTTTAGTTTATAAGTTATATAAAATTTATTTATTTAAAGTTATAAATTATAATTATATACAAAAATTTATAAGCTATATAAAGATTATAAGTTTATATAAATTTTATAAGTTAAATAAAATTTATAAGTAACATAAAGTTTACAAGTTTTATAAAGTTTATAAGTTATATAAATTTATAAGTTTATAAGCCATATAAAATTTATAAGTTACATAAAATTTAAAGTTTATGATTTTTAGGATAGAAAAAAAAAAGAGAGGGGAAGAGGGCTTGAGCTTGATTATAAATATTTAATATTTATAATTAAGTTGCATGCGTATCATTATGTATGTACATAAATGAATCAAAACCCACGTAATTCTCTTACTTCACTTATCTGTTGGACTTGTGTTGCTTGTCGATATTGTATCGGTATCCCATGTGTCGAATAGATTTTCTTCTTTGTCTTGTGCTTGTTCTCAGGCTCTATTTTTCGGCAGCTATCCAATCATTTAATTAAGTTTGATATTCCAGGTTGATTGAATGCAAAGATGCACGTCAGTCATCTAGAATGTACCCTCCTTTACTAAAGACTTGTTATGCGGCAACTGTAAAAATTGAAAATGTTATAACTTCCTTCGCCATAGCTGTTAATACCGAAAAATTTCTTGCTTTGCTCCTTTACCATAAACACTATTGAAATCCCATATGAACGAATCATCCTCTTCAACTGTCTGAGCAATCTCAAAAGCAATTGTTAGATAAATATCAAGTTCCACGTATGTGGAACTTGTCGAGATCCTAGGCCATTTTGATATTTGTTTCATTATATTCTCCATTCTTCCTAATATTGTTCCACTAGAAGCACTATTACTAGAACCACTCCCACGAGTTTGTACAGGAATACCTAAACGGGCTTGATATTCTACATATAATTTATTTAATAAACTCTGACATTTCTTCAATTGTAGTCCTATAGTCAGTAATGGGTATATCATCCTAGTCGACAAGTCCGCTATAATAATCTTCGAATGTTTTTTTTTTTTAATTTTTTAATTTTATTTAGGGGTCTAAAACGGTAGTAACAAGATTAAGTAGTGGAACTTTTTTTTGAAGTGGAACTTTTTTTTGACATAATCGGTACTTCACCCAAAAAACGTCGAGCCCTCTTTCCATATTTGGAATTGTCAAAAAAATCTCGGAGAATCTGGGAGGTGCTCATTTTCTCCACACTCCACTCTTGAGTTTGAGACACTACAGGATGAAGGGGTGGACGACTACCACGACCACGAGAAGAAGATGATGTTATCTCCTCCGATGCCTCTGAAACTAGTAGTAGTGTGTTCGATTCGCCCAATTAGGGGTGACCAAACAGGTAATTGGGACGGGTATTATCCATACCCAAAACCGTCCTAAAAATAAACAGGACCAGAAATCCGATCCTGGTCCCATCCCAAATACTCGAATTTCCAAATTTTTTGGGAATTTAGGTGACGGGATGGGTCGGATTTCGGGATTTTCCGAAGTCATATGCCTAAAAATAAAAATTCGGTCAAGGTCCATTATCCGGACCCCATCCCAAAAATAAACGGGACCAAAAATTTGATCATGTTCCCGTCCTGAATACTCGAATTCCCAAAATTTTTCGAGAAAATTCAGGTAATGGGCGGGACAGTTTTTGGGTTTTCCTGAAAACCCGTAATCATTTGGCCACCCTTATGCCCAACTCAAAATTAAGATCAATCAAATTTTCAAAATCAATATCAGCGTCGAAATCAGGGTATGTAGAAATAAGAATTCTCTTCAACGATATTATTTCAATAGAAAAATAAAGTTGAAATGCAAAAATTGTTAAAGAAAATACATTGGAATGAAAGATTTAAATAGAGCGAATAATTTGGAATAGACGAAGAGAAGATTAGAGATTAGTGTGAATAAAATGAAAGGGTAGAGGGGTATTTATAGGTATAAAAGATTAGAAAAAATAAATAAATTTGAAATTTTTTCATTAGGCCCGATGTGCCACTGGCCAATGGTAAGTTTTTTTTAAAAAAAAACATTTTATTATTATTTTCTATTTTAATAAATAAATGTTTTTTTTAATTTTGTTTAAAAAATCCGGTAACCGACCCAGTAATTTCGGGTCACCAAAAACTTGAACTGAGGCCGTCCCGACTAACCTGCGGGCCGTAGGCCGATCATGAGCTTGTCCGCGGGCCTTAGGCTGGTTATCCGGCTATTTTACCCACGTTTACAAACGAGGACCATGTTCGTAAAGAGTTGGCGGAGATATGGGGAACAATTTCACCTAGAAGAACTCAATATTTTGGATGACGTGTCCTTCAATCTAGAATATAATCTATAGATAGTCTCCTCCAGCGTGGTCTAAATATTGATTTCAGTATGCAATTGTGTGGTGCGGTCTAGAACTAAAAACTGTATCTCATATTTTCTTTACCTGAGATCATACTCACTTACTATGGGCAGAGCAGAAATATATCTCTGGTTTGGCTTATTATACATCGGACATAACATAACAACGGTATCGTCGGTCCACTATCAGATGCATATGGGATAACAACATTGCAAAACTGGTTGCAGACATATCACATATGGCGGGCAGTTTGCTTTTTATGGATGGAAAAGAATGTTGTTCGATTCGATGCTGTGACAGGAGGTTTCAGATTGAAAAGAATGTTGTTCAGCACCTGTCGATGCGATGCAAGCCCCATGGCTACGATGTTCCTGAATTGAAATGCATCACTCTCTGCTTGTGACGGTTGTTCCCTGCAAGCCATCAATATCCTGTAAAACAGACAGATTTTCATTGTAATCTATGAAAAGCAATCATAATCAAAACAAAATCTAAAAAAGATTTTACTTTTCTGCTTAAAACAAAATAAGCCATTGAAACTTGTGAAACAGTGAAAGGCATCAGAGAAAAAAGTAACCTGAATGGTAGCAAAGAGGTAACTCTTGAGTTTCTGCTGTTTAGCTGGCCTGGTACAGTCTCACTCCCATTAGATTTGAGGGTACCGTTTGATTTTATCACCAGTAATCCCCACACGAACATACCCCATCTTTGAAATGATGGAACCTACTAGAATCCCGGACTGTAATTTCCCTTCGAACAATGGCTGAAATCACCTTTATTGCAGCGTGGCAGTCTATGCAAGCCCTCAAGTTTTTTATCACCAGTATGGGTGATCCATATGGAGTACTGATCAGTGCAAATGCAATTGCCAACCTCTCACTGTGATATCTAAGTGATTCTGCTTTGGTTGCATCATCCACATTTTGAAGGGCACAACTTAGATCAGGCTTATAGCCTTCCAGTTCAATCCTCTTAGCCAAATCATCTATCTTTCTTCTAATCTCCTCGTCTAGTGGGTGAGTTCTATCATTGGCAGAGAATACATGAACTCTACGTTCTATTTCAACCCAGCTATAAGCAGTCACTTTTTGAACTCCACGTTCTCTCATGGCCTTCTTCACCTTCGCCATATGTTCCCAGTCCCCGGCTTCCGCATAAATATTAGACATTGTAACATAGGAAGCAGCATCCCGAAGCACGTTCATGTTAAAAAGTGCATCAGCAGCTTTTTCAGCAAATTCTTTATTCTTATGAATCCGGCATGAATTTAGCATTGATGACCAAATAATTTCATCTGGCTCAAGTGGCATTTGATCCATCAGTACCTCTGCTTCCTCAAATTGTCCTCTTCTACAGAGCACATCTATCAAAGATGCATAGTGCTCTTTTCTGGGAACAAGTTGGTAAGTTTGAGCCATCGAATCAAAATACTTTCGTGCTTCATTGACACGCCCACAATGACTGCAGGCAGTTAAAACACCAAGAAAGCTAACATGATCTGGGTGAATACCAGATTCTATCATCTCATCGAAACAACTCAGAGTAGTTTCACTATCTCCATTCTGGGCGTATGCTGAGATCATTGCATTCCATGAGACCACATTTTTCTTAGGCATATCTTTGAAAATGACTACTGCATCCTTCAGAGATCCACATTTAGCATACATATCTAGAAGTGCACAACCACAAAATATGGTAGACATGAATCCAAATCTGATTATACATGAATGCAGTTGCTTTCCTATGGAAACCAAAGCTAAGTTTGCTGAGGCTCTCAGAGTACTTGCAAAAGTTGCTTGGTCTCCATAAACATTATCACGACACATTGCAATGTACTGGTTAAGGGCGTCATGATTGAGGCCTTGCTGCACATAAGCTGATATCATGGCAGTCCAAACCACAGAACTCCTGCTAGCCAAATTTTTGAAAATAATATTGGCCTCACCAAATCTACCACATTTGGCATACATGTCCACAAGGGCATTCCCCACTTGAATCTCTGCATCAGCAGTTGTCAGAAATGCCTGGGCGTGAATTTGCCTTCCAATCCCTAAATCTTGTGTATTTGATGCCACACTCAACATTGTTGCAAAAGGAAAGTTTCTTCTATCGAACTTGCTTAATTGTAATTCTCCAAAGAGACGGAGAAACTCTTGTTTTTGTCCATTCCACGCATAACTTGTTAAGATGATATTATACGAAACGCCATCCAACACTGGCATTTCATTGAATAATTTGCTCGAATCTTCCATGTACTCATGCTTGGAGTAAAAATCAAGAAGTGCATTTCCAACAAATACATCCCTGACAAAATTCATCTTAATCGCCATTCCATGGACTTGCTGCCCAGGTGCAGTACAATCCAATCCAACGCAGGCACGCAAAAGTGCTGCAAAAGTAAAATCAGAAGGCTGAAAACCATAGTGTTGCATTTCAGAGAATAGATTCATTGCTTGTTGATTCAACCCTTCTTTCGAATACCCTGTAATCATCGTATTAAAACTAATTGTGTCCCTTTCAATCATCTCATTAAAGAGCTGAAAAGCTAAACTAATACAGTGAGATTTGCAGTAAGAATCCAGTAAGCTGTTACTAACTGCAAGATCAAGGCCAAATCCTAATCTGGTTATATGAGCATGCACTTGACCTATTTCTTTCCTCATAATTGTTTCATCACAGCCTGATAAAAGAGTAGCAATAGTAATATGATCAGGTTCCATTCCTGATCTGAACATCTCTAAATATAGATTAAAGGCTTCTATGGGTTGATTATTCTGTGCATACCCGCCAATAAGTATTGTCCATGACACTGTTGTCCGGTCGCCCATATTATCAAATAACTGTCGAGCATAAGCAAAATCACCCGACTTGAGGTAACAGGAAATTAGCATGTTTACAGAGTACATATTCTTTCGAGGCATTTGGTCAAACAATTGGCGTGCCTCAGTCAGCTGCGCCCCTCTAAGAAAATTCTTCAGCTTGAAATTGCAACGACTAGTCTCCACGTCAAATCCTGTCTTAATGGCCTTTTGGTCCACCAAATTCGTGCCATGCCTGCTTCATTTTTCATAATATCAGTTTCAATGTTGCCTAATCAAAGAAGCTACTTATACAAACACCAGATGATCAAAATGAACAGAAAAAAATTCAAAAGAAAGAATTAGGTTAGTGACAATTACAGGACCTATATGTGGCGTAGAATCGCCTAGCAACATCCACGATTCTGGTACGACAGTTGACGGCCATTGAATTATCCAGTTTGCTCAACTTTATCGGCAGAACAGGTGCCAAGGGAGCTAGAAACTGTTGATGCTTTAAGAATGTAGATGTTAAAAGGTTAACAAACTCAGAGCATTGCTCAACAAGGTTATATATTGGTTATATAATCCACCCTCTTAGATCAATTTCTTTTGAATAATCCATTAACCACATGTAAAGTCAGCTTTCATGTTCTGAACCAAAAAGTAGCCGAACCTCCCAATGTTCATGTTTACTAAACCAATAACCAAAGGTACAACGCTTTGCTTCAAACTCAAATCAGTATACAAACGCTCTCAGATGGTCCAAAGCTTTTAACATAAGTTCAAAGGAAATATAACAAAACACTAGAAATTAAGGACAGTACCGGGAGCAAACAGCTCGACCCTAACATGCTATGGATTAAATACCTTGGAACATTGTTTCAGCAACCTTAAAAAGAATCCAAAAACTGTTTATATGGAGTCTAACTGTTGCCACGCCATCCTCTAAGTATCGAACATTCTGTGACGATTCCACCAAGAGTTTGAGCTGGCTCTATGCTTTTTAAACGAACGAAGTAATTTGAACTTGAAGTACCTTTTCCTTAACGTTCTCCTGTCCAGCTTAATTCTGTAAAATTTCCGCAGAACCAACAGTTTAATGGAGCCAGACAAAATTCCAACATTTCAATGTGGCATGTCAAACGAAAATCATTCCCAAATGGACTTCATTTGACCTGTAAGCAAAGCAGAGCAGCATTCATTGCAATAGCAATATGTAATCAAACCCAAAGAAAAGCAATTAAACAAAGATGATTGCAGAATCGTAAAAAAGACATGCTTACAGCCCATAATCGAGTAAATATAAGCGCAGAGGCGCCGCCACAAGCTTCAATCATTCCCAAGCCGTAAATTTGTAAACCCATTTCTGAATCCGATAAGTCAAGAGACGCTTTGCTTACTAAAAAGCAAAATTTAAGGAGGTGTAAACGGAAAGGCAAGAAAAAGCAGTTCAAGCCTGTTAGACGTTATTCTTCAGCTTTTTTTTTCTGTGCCAATTTGACTGGTTTAAGGTGATTCAGCCATTCAGGGTTTAAGAAACAGAAAATGGTTGGAAGGAAAATTAGGGTTTAAGAAACATAAATAAGGCTAAGATGTTATTTATGGAAGGGTATCCACAACGCTCATTGTGCAGGTGCAACCATGCTATTTTTTTTTCATGCTTTTTTTTTCTTTCTAAAGTCCAATTAATTTTTTCGCAACAATTTTCTCACTCATCCGATGTTTTTATAATTCATCATTTTTAATTTATTATTTATGCACTATTCAGCATCAACTTTAAGCTAATTTTGCTTATTTGACCAAAATTATACAATTTAACAAAACAATATTGTTTCGTAAATATTCACCTTTTATCTTATAAGGTGAATGAAAAAATAAATTATTTCATAAACTTTATAAAAATATAAGTCAAGTCCGATTTACTAAATATAGCCTTATTGAGATGAAAGCAATTTTAGTCACATATGTTATTATGAGAAAAATAAAATTTAAGTCTTATAATGTTTCAAACATCTTGCATACCCGGAGTGATCAACTTTATTTCCACAAAAAAATACAATTTCAGTCTCATATGTTACAAAATATCACTTTTGGTCCTATTTCTTCTAAATTCATTGCAATTTCAATCCTAAAGATAATTTAACTTGCTCACCTACAATGACAAGTAAAATAATTTTAATAAACTGAATAAAAGCAGTAAAGATGTAAATAATAATATTATTCTTACTTTATAAATAAAAAAATACATCTCATCATCTTCTTTGAATTTTAAGGGTTTCGGTAGATTTGGTAAATGTAAAAAAAAGATAAAAAAAAAAATTGTGTATTTTTTAATTTGGTAAAGTAAGAACAATATTATTTCTTTTATATTATTTTAATTTATTTTATAAAACTCAATTTATAGTGTTATTAAGGTTAAACAAGATAAAAATCTCACTGGACTGGTTTGATAATTATATGCAAACTTCATTCGCAATTTTGGGAATAGTAGCAAGCATCTTCACCCCCCAAAACCTAGATAGAATGTGAAAGCATTTCGGATTTGTTCGATTTAGCTCAATCGTGGATGGTGTCGGGGCGACAATATCCAAACTGAATGCGATGCATGTTGGGGATCAGACGTTGCGGGAAAACCTAGTCAAGTACCATAGGGAAGTGCCAAACTTTAGACCAAACTTGCCATCGAGAGGTACCAATCAGTAAACCGTGGTTGAACCCGTGGTAAAAGCGCAAGATACAGCGATAATTGAGGCAGACCCAACTCCGTATGAGATGGGTTGGCTCAATTGGTGTCTAGTTGCTATGCTTCAACATATCTTGCGGGATCAGATAGTGCACGAAATTAGGCAACATTTAGATCCAGCAAAGGTCAAGGTATTGCTGCTCTCCAACGCTCAAGTGCTAATCCAAAACACATCGGAACTTGAAATGAGTGCCTTCCTGACTGATGAAGCTAAATGGCAGGAAGTGAGTATAACGGATCTGCGCAGATGGTCCCCGTACACGGCGAACCACCCAAATGATCGTTGGATCCGTTTGTCTGGAATCCCATTTCAGTGTTGTAATCCAAGAATTTTCAAGGAACTGGCTGAACCAATTGTGGAATTATTGCAAGTGGAAGAATCATGCTCGAAATTTCAAGACTATGACTCGGTGAAGTTCCTGGTGCGAAAGAAGGATCCACATCTCACTATGCCTTGCTTATCGCTCGTGATGAAGGCAGGTTCATTTCTTATTCAAGTGCGGGAAGAGCTCAGGGCTTGGAATAAGATCTCAAACCATCGACCACCGTGACAGGGGCATAGGCCATCGACCACCATGACAGGGGCATAGGGGCACCGTCCTGGATGAAAATGTGTGGCATGCGCTGCGTTGTTCAAATACATGTGAATAGAAGGATGTCGACAACAACAGTGGAGGCGCAAGTTATCGTCCCATCTAGGTCTCTAGAGCTTGGCGACCAAACCACAGCACCAGTAGATCCCCTCTCAAAGAGTCTATGGGCGCAAGGAATATAATGATTATTCCTACCCCCGCTTTGACTGAGGACTATAATCTGGTCCCACCTCACATCGTAGAGGAAGATGGCACAATCCTAAGTCCTTGGGGGTAATAAGTCAAACCTCTTCGCAGAGGGACCTTCTTTAGATCGCGCCAGGCTAGAGAATATGTCCAATAAATATACTAAATGGAGCAAAGGCAAAGGAGTCAGGAAGGACACACGGGGTGTCTTTCAAAGGCATGTCTCAGAGATGGGTAACTTGCCTCAAGAGGTGAATAAGGATCTTAGGGTTGATAAGGGGCTGGCCAGTGAAAAGGAGCAAGAAATGACCTCCATAATGGACAGCAGGCGGGATGCCATTGACCAATGGCACCTACAAAATCTAGAGGTAGACATAGAGTGTGATGTCGGTTGGATAAGGAGAGGGATCCAAAAAAAACTGGAATCAGAAGGTGAGTTGCTTGGATAGAAGGTAGAGTTTGGCAAGAAACAATACAACTTTGAAACGACTTTCGAAGTTAAGGGCTACAAAGGTTCTCCCAATAAACTGCGCAGATCAACGAGACTATCCGAACCCCTCAAATCCTATAAGGTTTAAGCTAAACCAAGGCATGTTAGCAGACAGGGTTGGGCTGCCCTGCGCTGGATTATGGAAAACAAAATTATGTTTTAGAATAGTAGAGGCCTTTGCAGAGCCAAGGTGTTTTAAAAAAATGGGTTAGACTTCATGGGATTGGGATCCTGACCATTATTGAACCTTTTCAGCCAGAGAGCAGGATTAGTCTCCTGTCACACTATCTAGGTCTAACCAACTCAGCAAATAATGTTGGGCAGCAGGGGAAATTGTGGATTTTGTGGAGGGCAGATGAAGAATTTCAAATTCTGAGCACAGATGAGCAGGCAGTGACTGCAGGTGGAAATATGAAGGGATGGACGTCATTGTCACCTTTGTTTATGCGAAGTGCTATGCACTATGGATAAGAGATATGTGGTTGCTATTGAACTACCTTGGATAGCATTGGGGGACTTTAACATCATAAGATCCAATAATGAATGAAGAGGAGGTACTCCTCGGGCTTTTTGGCTATGCATGAATTTAATAAGAGTATCCATCGATGCTTCCCTAATGGATCTTATGATGAATGGCAGGAAGTTCTCGTGGTGTAATAGTCAAACTAGTCTTCAACGGTCTTGGACTAAGCTATATAGAGCTCTAGTGAACACAAAATTCATAAACTGGAAACCAACTAGCTCCTTCTTACTGCTAGGTCAGAAAAATTCAGACAACTATCCAGTCCTCATCAAGTTGAATGAGAAAATTGACAAGTATGGGTACAGACAATTTAGATATCTCAATATGTGGTCCTCAACTGATTCTTTTTGTCAGTTAGTCAATGAGATCTGAACTCAGTTAGGGGACGAACAAGTTTGCTGACTCTAGGCTAGAAACTCAAACATATGAGGATAGGATTGCACTCATGGAAAATGGACGTTTTTGGTAGGACAGAGTCTCGCATAAGTGCTCTGGAGACTGAGGTGGACATATTGGAGATGGAGCTGCACAATCAATTCTCTAAGTCTACAGAGGCCGCCTATCATCACACAAAAGCTAAACTTGGCATTTGGGAACATCTGGACTTGAGTAGGCTAGAACAGATCTCAAAGAAAGCATGGCTAATGGACGGTGACAAAAACACTGCTCTTTTTCACTCATGCATGAAGGTCAAGCAGAACAAGAGAAGCATCTTACAAATGACTCTACAGGATGACAAGATTCTGAAGGGACAAAAGCTCATCCATGAAGAGGTAGTCAGTCACTTTGAAAGGCTGATGGGCAATTAACAACATGTCATATTACTATCTCCAGGGGAACTGGATGGATTATTTGAGCACAAGTTGTTTGTTGATGGTAATCGTGCCCTTATGGAGTTACTTAATGAAAAGGAAGTTAGAGAAGCCTTATGGTCCATTCCAATTAACAGCACCCTTGGGCCTGATGGGTTTGACTCTGGTTTCTATAGGAGTACATGGGCAATTACAAGTTCAGATCTGACTTAAGCTGTGTGAGAATTCTTTGATGGGGCTGAACTACCACAAATGTTTTCTGTCAATACCATCATGCTAGTACCCAAGGTGGAGCGGTCCAACTCTTTAACAAGTTTAGGCCAACTAGTCTCAGCTCAATGGCCTACAAGACTATAGCCAAGGTGCTGGCTACCAGATTGAAAGACCAGATGCCATACTTAGTCAGGGAAGAATAAGGAGCTTTCTTGGCTGAGCGTAGTATAATTGAGAACATAAACTTAGCACGAGATATGGCACAGTCCTTGCACAAAAAGCAGAAAGGTGGCAACGTGATTTTAAAGCTTGATATATCTAAAGTTTTAGATAGGATCAAGGCAATTTTTGGAAGTTGTCCTAAGAGCTAAAGACTTTGACGTGGCTCTGATTGGGTGTGGTGCATTCAAGGGCAAGGTTTACTGTCCCATTAAATGGACCATCCCTTGGGTTTTTCAAGTCAGAGACGGGGCTGAGGCAAGGGGATCGCCTATCCCGTTACCTCTTCATCCTTGTACAGGATGTTATCATAACTAATTCACCAAACATTCGACAGTGGAAGCATTGCTCATTTCCACCACCCAGTTGGTTATCCACTTATATCACATATTATGTATGCTGATGATATTCTTCTTTTTGCAGAAGGGGACACAAGATCGATGAGTTGGCTGATGCGGGTGCTTGGCCAGTATTGTGACTAGTTAGGACAGATTCTATGCAAAGAAAAAATTGGTCATCTTCTTGTCCAAGAATAAAAGTATTGCACACAGACACAAAAGTTAGTTGGCCACTGGTTTCAGATAGAAGGCTCTACACCTAATCTACTTGGGTGCACCAGTTTGTCATGGAAGACTCAATAGACAGGCACTAGAACCACTCCTTGCAAAAATTAGAAGACGATTATCTGGTTGGCGTGGAAAGCTCATCACTCAAGGGTGAGGGCTAACCCTAATAAAAAGTATCATGGGAAGCCTGCCAATTCACATTATGGCTTGCATGAAACTTCCCCAATGGGTACGCAATGAGATTAGAAGGATAATACAATGGCAGTTGATCATGAAGAAATCAGGCTCACAAGTTTCCTATCCAAGCTTATACCTCTACTCCTAACATGATACTTGTGGTTGTGTAGATGCAAGGCGAGGTTTGAGGGTATATCTCAAATGGATGAGCAAGTTTGGCGGCAGGTAATGAATGATATAGCCTCTTTAGCAAATATGTCTAAAATGAATTTTTCAATGTAGGTCCATGATTATCATCTAATTTAACAGCTCAACATTGCCATAGCATTCAAGCCGCAGGCCAATTTTAAGGTCATACGCTGGGAGAAACTGCCAGTAGGGTTGGTTAAACTCAACACTGATGGTAGTTGTATAGGCAACCCCGAAATTACAGGTGGTGGAGGAATCATTCGAGACGACAAGAGGGACTGCCTAGCTGCTTTTTTCTGTGCATCTTGGTGAAGGCTCAAATAATGGTGCTCAATTACAAGCGGCTACTGAAGGCTTAAAACTATGCTAGACCAAAGGGTGGAGGGATGTAATTTTAGAAATGGACTCTATGTTGCCAATCACTTGGATACAAGCATATTCATGCGCACCTTGGTATCTCTGGGATTACTAGAGAACATTCAAGACAAACTCAGGGTATAAGATTGAAAGTCCAACATCAATTAAGAAATGAAACTCAATAGCAGATCTCCTAGCTAAACAAGTTGCATGTGGGATACCCACTACATTCTGGAGCAAGGAAGAAATATCTTGTCTTAGTAAGGGCATGCATCAGGCTACATTGAACCTACATATTGGAATTCAGGGCATTTTAAATGCTCTGGCCAAAGTAGGAAAACCTACAATCAAGCTACATTGAACCTACAGATTGGAATTCAGCCTCCACTACCTGCTAGTAGTTGGGTGGTATTATTTTTTGAATTCAGGGCATTTTAAATGCTCTGGCCTTTTCGTAAATATCTTGGCTCTCACCTAAAGATAACCATATAAATAAATGAGGGGAATTTATATAAAAAGAAAAATAAATTAAAAATCTAAAACCCTTAATTAACCCTAAAGAAAAAAGAAGAGGGAGTGGAAGATTGAGTGATTTGACTACATTCTAGCCTGACACCCCATAGGCTCCAACTCTCCCCACCCCCGTCTTTCAGCTTTTTTCACAGAGTTGACATTGATAGTCCACCTATGATGGGTCACACCCATCCCCATCTTCAGGTCTTTTCTCAATTTATGCGTATCATCCTTGTGCAGGGGGGTCATGCTAATCTACTCTGTCATTCCAATTTTATCGGATATCCACTATGGGACCCAACTATTATCAAGTCACATATCCTATACTCTCCTTTTGGGCAATCCACCTTCCTCATCCTCTAGTGGTATTTTTTTGCATGTGATTGTAGTGTGGATATCTCCCTTGTCCGGCATTTGGACTCACACGCGAGCACCACACTTTCTCTATACGCCCCACCCCATAGTGTGGGGAGAAGATAGGACTCGGAGTGTCCACCCCATATGCCACCCTCTTTTACTCCTATACTTTTCTCATAGTTTAGATCTAGGCTCAGACCCGAAGGTGCCTTGCCTTATCCATATTTCATCCAAGCGGATCGTTGGGACACACAAGAGCATGTATGATCCTTTTTGACAAATAGACGACCACGGGACACCTTCAAGAGTTAGCATGGTCACACCATTATTACACCTGTACACTATTGCGAGCCAAAGCGCGCCTCCACTCCATTTCAAGCATATTGTGCTATATATGCTAAGTCACACCTTTCTTAATCACCTTCATTGCAGGCTCAACACTATCCTTTGACTAGTGTGTATGAGAGAGCGGCACCTCACCACTTGGGAGTCGATGTTTTTTTCATCATGATTGACTTCAAGACTTGAGTCTCCCCACATGGTAGATTCGATAATTTGCCTCTCCATTGGACATCTCCCAGGAGCTTCCCAGCAGGCGCCTACATTGGAGGAGCCTTTGTCTGAGCCTAACTTTTTCATGTTTTCCAGATTAGCTGGTAGTTTTTTTTTATTCTATTTTTTTTTTATCTAGGCAATCACCCTCACTAACTACAGCAGAATAGAGGTGGATGCACACTAGTTTGTTGATCTATGATGATATATATAGATTTTGTCACCGACCTTTAAAATGGTGGGCATAGTAATAAATGAGTATTTTCTAGAATTTTTTTTACATGGATATTAAAGTCCTCTTACCAACTATTTCACACAGTTGACGGAATGAACATATACAAAAGCTATCTATTTCATAAACCAAGTATCAGTGAGGGTGATCATTAGATTATTCGATTCAATTATGGCTATAATAGTAACTGAATTGAACAAGATTCAGTTGTAAGATTTCATAATTGAACCAAATAATCGAATACTAAAAAAATTGATTATTTGATTATCGGCCCGATTTTCGGTTAACCAAATAATCGGACATATTTTATTTTTTATAACTAAATAACTGTCAGTTATTCGGTTAACTGAAAATCGGACATCCAAACTAAGTAACTATTTTTTTGTTATTCTTACGAAATGACATCGTTTTAAAAATAAATAAATAAAATTAAACCAATTTTTGTTTATAACCAAACTCGATTGGTCATAACCATAACCCAATTGAACAAGATTCAATTATGCCATTTCATAACTATAATTGAACTGGATAATCGACAATTTTTTTGCTCACCCTAAATATCCGCAAAAAATCCTGAAAAATATAACTTGAAAAAAAATATTTTGAAACTTGTTTAAAACAACTTGATAGAAATACTTTGACGAACTTGTTTATCTACAACTAGACATGGGTGATTCGGTTGCCGGTTGCCGATTTTTAAAATTGAAAATCTTAACCTAATCTTGAATATTCGATTTTGTCCATTCTGGTTTTCCTCCGGGTGATGGTTCGATTGCCGAAAATCTCCGGATCGATTGACGGTTTTGGTTCACGCTGTTTCGGATGGTTTCATAATGGTTCCGACACTGTTAAAATATAGTTGAAACCTCCCATGTAACTGTGTTTGTTTGTTTGTTGAATTTTTCAAAAAAAAAATTGCTTCTTTGTTTTTTTAAGAAAAAATTATTTTCTTATATTGGTAATATAAATGTATAAAAAAAATATTTTTTAAGTTCCATAAAGAAATAAACTTATATATAATAAATATATTAAAATAAAAAATATATATTTCCTCATACTCCACCCCAAAATGAGATTTCCATTCCGCCTAACCAGCCGAAAATCTCAATTTTTGTTTTTTTTTAATTTTTTTTTATAAAATCTGGCGGATATCCCACAGGAGTTGTGCATGAGCATTTTTTTTTCAGGGTTTAGGATTTTTAGGGTTCTAGGATTTGAAGTTTAGGTTTTTCGGTTTTAGAGTTAAGTTTTTTAGGATTTGAAAAGTTATAAAACTTTAAAACTTATGTAACTTATAAAATTACATAACTTGTATTATGTATAATTCATTAACTTAAATTGTATAATTTATAAATTTATAAATTTATAAACTTGTATAATTTATAAAGTTATTATATAACTTATAAGTTATATAAACTTATACAAACTTTATATAAACTTGTATTATGTAAACTTATATAAACTTTATAAGTATATAATTTAAATTTTATAAGTAATACAAGTTTAAAAAATTAAAACAACTTACAAAAAATTTTAAATCATAAAACCTAAAAACTTGTATGACTTTTAAAATTTTATAATTTATAAAACTTATTAACTTTATATAAACTTATACAAATTTTACGTTTATATAAGTTAAAATTTATAAAATATACAAGTTTATATAAAAAATTTAAGGTTTATAAATTATATGGTTTATAGGTTATACAAGTTCTTAAGTTTTATAATTTTAATTTATACAAGTTTTTAAAGTTGTAAGTATTACGAGTTATATAATTTGATAAGTTTTTATAAATTTAAATTATATATATTTTTAAGTTTCATAAATTTTGTAAGTTTCATATATATTTTTAAGTTTATAAATTTTATAACTTTTCAAACTGGAAACAAAACAAAATAAAATTGAATTATGATTTTGGCCGAATTCCTACCGGAATCAAACTGCCCGAAATGGTTTGACCGGCCAAAAAGGTTTTTATTCTATAAAAAATAATTTCAGCCGGTTCCGCCCGGTTGAAACCTTCGTATTTATTTATTTTTTGATTTACTTTTTGTAAAACCTCCAATTTTTAAAAACTCTGATTTAGCCTGTCCGAAAATTGACAGCTAGCCAATTTTCGGTCGTAAATGCCATGTCTAGTTACAACATAGAATTCTACCACGATAGGATTCCGGAGCATTAAAATCTAGCATATGATATGACACAACTCTTCAAAACTTCTGAATCTTCAGGATTTCACCCATGAAAAAGCCAGCACATTTTGGAAGAAAAGGACAACACAACAGGTTTTAGTTTTACCCCTCAAAATTGGAAAGAGGAACCGGAATTGAAAGAGATGTATTGGGCGGAAAATGTCAAGAATAATATAATTCAATAGAACAATGGGAATAAAGAATCCCCCAATTCGCAATAATCTGTTAGGAGTATAAACCAAAATAGAATATGGAGATAACAGCAACGAAACAATACTGTAAAGAAGAATACCAAGATTTACGTAGAAAATTCCTTTGATGTGAAGAGGTGAAAAATCACGGGACCTTTTGATCCAAAAAAATCTTATATCACCAAAAGATCAAGAGTACAACAGCACACCATGAATCTCTAGCATTTACAATACAATATGAAGACACTATAATCACAATACATTATCAAAGGTATAAAATACAAAAACGAGCAGCCTTTTTGAAATCCAATAACTCTCGATCCAATCATTGGAATTAAATATCCTTTGGACAAAATGTAGCTAGACACGTCCTCTAACTCTAGTAAACATTTCAGGCTAATCGGACCACGTTCGAATCTCCAGACGCCAATAAAACCAGAACTGCATAGTGCTATTTTTCTCTTCATTTGGAGGCACATGTTTTATCACAAAACCTAGCTCATACACATAGAAGCACAAGTATGTGTCTTATATACCCTCCAGTTATATTACTAAATGGGGTTAAACCATTTAAACATATTGGGCCTTTAAAAAATATATAGTTGGGAGCCCAATAAATCCCAACAAATCTCCCCCCTCTCGACTATGTGGAGTGTCTTGTCATCCCGGCAAGAGGACAACAAACTTCAAACTTACATCTCGGCAGAATCTTTGTCATCATATCAGCATCATTATCATCCGTATGAACTTTCTCAAAACATACATGTCTTGAGAGTAACAAAGTTTCTTCAAAAACCTAATCAAATACAACAACTCCTTGCATGCTTCTGTAACTGCCATGAATTCAATTTCAGTTGTTGAAAGAGCAGCACATTTTTGTGACCTAGATTGCTAAGAGACAACTCCCCTTGCAAAAGTAGTCAAAAAAAAAAAAAACTGAAGTTGACCTTAAGGTATCAACATCTCCAGCCAAATCTGAATCAATGTAACACATTAGAACTGATTCTCACATCCAAAGCAAAGCTTTAAATCTGGAGTACCACAAAGATATCTCAAAATCCACTTAACTACATCCCAATGCCCTCTTCCTGGTTTAGAAAGAAATCTTCTCACTACACCAACTGCATGAGCTAAATCAAGTCTTGTACATACCATATCATACATCAAACTATCCAAAACAAAAGAATAAGGAACATTTTTCATTTCTTCCTTCTCTTCATCAGTAGAGGGACTCAGTTTGTTACTCAACTTCATATGTGTAGCCAAATGAGTGCTAACTGGCTTAGCCTTATCCATTCCAAATGTCTCAAGTACTTTCTCAATGTACATTGCTTGTGATAACCACAACTTCCATGTTTTTTGTCTCAAGTAATGCTTATCCCAATAATTTTCTTTGCTGGCCCCAAATCCTTCATGTCAAAGGATTTGCTCAATTCCTGTTCCAACCGGCAAATTCTAGAAGCACTTTGACCAACAATAAGCATATAATCAATATAAAGCAACAAGATAATAAAATCCTCACGGTAAAATTTTTTGAACAAATACACAATGATCACAAGTAGTCTTCTCGTAGCCCTGTTGCCTTATCACAGACTCAAACTTCTTGTACCACTGTCTCGGAGCTTACTTCAAACCATACATGCTTTTTTTCAACTTCCACACATAATCCTCTTTGTCTTTCACCATAAACCCTTCCGGTTGTTCCATATAAATTTCTTCATTCAGATCACCATGAAGAAAACAGTCTTCACATCCATTTGCCCAATCTCTAAATCAAGGCTTGCAGTTAGCCCCAAACCACACCGGATTTAAGATATTCTCACAACGGGTGAAAAATCTCATCAAAGTTGATTTTTTTTTTTTACTGAAACCTTTAACGACCACTGGACTTGTACTTTGAAAGTGTTTTCTTCCTGTCTCAACCTATAGATTCACCTTTTCTTCAAAGCTCTCTTTCCCTTAGGTAATGGCACCAACTCAAAAGTATTGTTATCATGCAGAGATTTCATCTCATCCTTCATTGCATCAAACCATTCCTGCTTTTCTACACTTTCCATAACTTCTTCAAAATTCGGCTCTCCCTTGTCAGTCAAGAGTACATACTCACTTGAAGAATATCTTGTTTATCTCTGGTAGACCTTTTGAGTTTAACTTCTTGTGGATCACTATCAATAATATCCATAGGATTATGCAAGTTATCATCTTGCTGAACATTAGCAAAATCTTCATGCTGCACATCAGTTTCAACTTTATCACCACCAATTGTAGTAGGCAAATGTGGTCTAAAACTTGGATCACAATTACTGAAATCATCTTGAATCTAAGAATCAGATTTCTTTGCCTTCTCAATATAAAAAATAGTTTAGTCTCCATAAAATACTACATCACGGCTTTGTATGACCTTCTTCTCATCAGGATCATATATTTTGTAACCAAACTCATCTTTGACATAGCCAATAAAGATGCATTACTTTGCCTTGGCATCTAACTTTGATCTCTCATCATTCGGAACATGAACATAAGCTTTGCATCCAAATACCCTCAAAGGATTAGGTATTCTTTTCTGTCCAAACATTCTCTGGAACATCATCCTGCAAAGTAATAGTAGGAGTCAGATTAATAACATAATATGCAGTATAGAAAGCCTCACCCCAAAAGGATTGTGGAAGCTTCGACTCCAATAACACGCATCTGACACAATCCATCAATGTTTTGTTCATTCTTTCAGCCAACCAATTCAACTGAGGCATCTTGAGAGGCGTTTTTTGGTGTCTAATACCTTGTTTCCTACAATACTCTTCAAATGGTCCATGGTATTCACCACCGCTATTAGTTCTGATGCACTTCAACTTCATCCTAGTTTGTCTCTCAACTAAGGCTTGAAATTCCTTAAATTTATCAAATACTTTATTTTTGATCTTTACGGCATAGATCCAGAGCTTCTTAGAATGACCATCAATAGATGTCACAAAGTAAGAAGCACCACCATTTGTTCTTACTTTCAATGAACCACAAACATTAGAATGAACCAATCCAATAGATTTGATTTTTCGTTAGGAGGATTAGTTTTGAAAGATACTCGTTTATGCTTCTTTCAAGACAATGAGAGCATTTTTCAAAATCTGAACTCTTAGCACTTGGAAGAACATTTTTCTTTACCAAATTATCAAGTCCCTTGACACTAGTATGGCTCAAGCGCTTATGCCATAATTCTGGTGGACATTTTTTTCTCCAACAAACTAACCGAGTCACCTTAAATTGAAGCTTGTAACAAATACAATTTTTTTTCTTCAATTTCACACCTTTAGCCAAGATCAAGGACCCTTTGCTAAGTTTCCACTTTCTGTTGACAAAATTGTTACCATAACCATCATCGTCAAGTAACCCAATGGAAATCAAATCAACTGGACATCAGGAACATGTTTAACACCTTTAAGCAACATAGTGGAGCCATTGCCCACTTTCAAACAAATATTTTCAATGTCAATAACCTTGGCAAGGCCATTGTTTCCCATTCTCAGAAAACCAAATTCACCTGCAATGTAAGTGTTGAAAAATTCCCTCTTAGGAGTAACATGAACTGCAACACCCAAGTCACCTACCCAAATCGTGTGTGCAAATTCTAAATTAATATCACAGTCATCATAAACCGTAAGAAGATCAGTAGTTGTAGTTGCAACAACAACACAATCAACACTGCCTTCTTCAGACTTCTCTGAATTCTTATTGTTCCAATTCATCTTGTTTTTCAACTGCTAATAATGACTCTTGAAGTGACCCTTCTTGTGGTAGTGGTGACACTCAACATTCTGATACTTGGATCGAGACTTGCTTCTACTTTTTTCCTTTATTACCCTGACCTCTGTTCGGATTTCTCTCCCTCTGCTCTGTAACTAAGACTTCATTATGCGACAAAAAACCTTGAGTCCTCCTTCTGATCTCTTCATTCAGAATTCCATTCTTGGCATAATCTAAGGACATCTTACCATCAAGAACTGAATTTGTGTGTGAGACCCCAAATGTCTCCCTTGAGCCAAGCAAAGTATTCGACAACTATAAACCAAGTATCTCATCCTCAAAGGTAACACTAACGTTAGACAATTAGTTCAATACACCTTGAAACTCATTGACATGGTTAGAAATAGGTGTACCTTCAGAATATCTCAAGTTAATTAATTGCTTCAACAAATACAATTTATTATTACTTGTCTTGTAAGCATACAATGTGAAGAGGTGAAAAACCATGGGATCTTTAGATCCACCAAAATCCAATATCACCAAAAGATCAAGAGTACAATAGTACACCATGGATCCCTAGCCCTTACAACATAATACAAAGGAACTAGAATTACAATATAGTATCAAACGTGTAAAACACAAAAATCGAGCACCCTGTTCGAAATCCAATAACTCACTATCCAACCGTTGGAATTCAATATCGTTCGGATAGATTGTAGTTAAACAAATCCTCTAACACCAGTCAAAAGTTCAGGCTGAGCGGACCATGTTTGGACCTACGAACGTCAATAAAACCAAAACTGCAAAGTGTTGTTTTTTTTCTTCTATTTTGGGGCACGTGTTTTATCACAAAACCTAACTCACACATATACAAACATAAGTATGTGTCTTATATACCCTCAATGTATATTAATAAATGGGCTTAAAACCATTTAAATTCATTGAGCATTCAAAATACATAGTTGGAAACCCAATAAATCCCAACACAAAGGCACAACTATATTTTTTTTGGGTAATTGTGTATTGTATTAATTGCTAAAAAAACGTTATAAGGAAAAAAATACAAATGTTATCTATCCTCTGTTAAACAGAGCTAAAGGAGAACATCACGCCTCTAAATTCTAGCTGGCAGTGCTAATATATCGGACAGTCTTTTCATGCTAAAGAAGAAAAGCTAACTATTACACGTTGAGGTTAGACCTCCCACCAGGTGTAAAAACAACTGGGCAGCAAAAATGTGGAATCCGGAGCCACTTCACAACTGTAATTCCGGTGAAAGGCTCCTTGTGAGCCGTGAGCCAGTTCCACAATTGGAGCTTTATCCAATTTGTTGCGCTTGTCGAGCCAGAATCTTTCTCGAAGTGAATCTCATTTCTTTCCTTCCAAATGTACCAAATTTTAGCCTGCCATAGAGCTTTACACATACTTGCCCCAAGCTTACCGTTTATCAGGCCCATATGGATTTTGAAATGCTTGTGAATGTTGTTGTGGTCGACGTAGTTCAGGTCAAACTAGGTATACATTTCTCTCCAAAGTTCATAGGCATGATCACATTCTAAGAATAAATGATGTGTTGTTTCCTCCTGTCTTCCGCAGGTCACGCACCTTCTGAGATTTGCTTCCATATTCACCCATCTTCGAATCAGATTGTCAATGGTTGGGAGTCTCTGCAGCATCACTCTCCAGGACAGCATCTGCACTTTCCTGGGAGGGAACTTGTCCCACATTGTTTCCGCCACACGCTCCTTTGTTCCTACATTATTAGAGAGTTTTGTGAGTAAATAATTATATCCTTCATCCAGCCATTACCCCAACCGATTCTGCAGATAAGTTACGCAGGCATACCCGTGGGATCCAGGAGTGCCAAGCAGAAATTATGGAAATTTTAAGAGAGGCAATTACTGCAACCCCAACCAATACTCATATTGAATCTCTGGTGGATTTTGCTATGGACCTTGGTGTGCAACCTCAAACCACCAGAGAAGACCTTTGTTCACGAATTGAGAAGATGGAGGTTAGGGATACTGAGTTGAGTAGAGGAAATAAGAACAAGAGAAGGAAATCCAGATCCGGCAGCAAATCCTCTCCAAAGTAAATAATGCGTATGGTAAGTTACAATATTCGTGGCCTAGGCATTGCTCAGAAGAAGACCAACATTAGAAATCTGGTACAAACTCAACAACTAGATTTGATCTGTGTACAGGAAACGAAACTGACCTCTATACACCGAACTCTTTGTAATAGATTATGGCCCCATGGTGATTTTGATTGGCGATATAGAGAAGCTAATGGCAGCTCAGGTTGCCTGCTTAGCATATGGAATACCTCTGTTTTCATAATCTTGAATAAATGGTCTGATCATGGGATACTTGGCATAGCAGGGCAGTGGGGAGCAGAGGCTATCCCTTTAAATATCATAAATATTTACTCCCTATGTGATCTTAGAAGTAAAAGAAGATTTTGGCAAAGTTTGTTCGAGGTAATATCACATAATCCACTTGCAAAATGGTTGGTGCATCGCAGGAGACTTCAACACTATAAGGCTGTCTGAAGACTGGAAAAGCAGGGCACCTCTTCCCAGATGGCAAAATTTAATAACTTCATCCTTGCTACTGATCTAGTTGATCTCCCTTTGCAGCATACTAGATTCACATTCATTTATAGGCGAGGGGAATGCATAAGCAGACTAGACATATTCCTCTTATAAGAACACTTGATTCAACAATGGCTAGGCCTATCTCAGACTTGTTTGGACAGGGTTCTCTCGGATGACAGGCCTATAATGCTGAAATCTGAAGACAAGAACTAGGTCCCTAATTCTCTCAGATACTTGAACTGCTGGGAAAAACATGAAAACTTCTCTAGCCTCGTCAGCTCAACATGGCAATCCTATAATATCATCGGACACAACAACTACGTAGTATGTGAGAAGTTAAAGTTACTTCGTTTGAAATTAAATGACTGGAACAAATCTGACTTTGGGCACACTAATCGTAGGGCTGAAAATATTCAACAAATGCTTAGCCTTCTGGATAAGAAATTGGAGGAAGGCCTAGGTACGGAGCAAGACAAAAACTCAATACCAATCTTCTGGATGCAACTGCAGTGAGCTCTCAAAAACAAGAAACAATTTCTTCTACCGAAATCACGAAATAGATGGATCAAAGATGGAGATGATAGCTATAGGTACTTTCACTCTAAGATCAAGATGAAATACCTGAAAAATTATATTGGAGGAATGCACTTTGCAAGTGTATGGACTGAAGAGGTGGAGGCCTACACTTTCTCTTCCAGCAGCATACACACTTGATGCTGCAGACAATAGGTATCTCACAACTTATTTTTTTGAGTAGGAGATTAAATCATCAGTTTGGAGTTGCTCTACCTCAAAAAGCCCAGGCCATGATGGCTTCAATTTTAATTTTATTCAGCAGCACTGGGACACAATTAAAAATGATTTTATCCTCTTTATCAGGGACTTTTACAAGTATGGGAGATTATCTAAAGCCATGAATGCAACGTTTATAATGTTGGTGCCTAAAGTAGAGAATCCAGTACAACTTGATCATTATCGCCCAATTTCTCTGGTTGGATGTTGATACAAGATTCTATCTAAACTTCTAGCAAACCGCTAGAAATTGGTGATGCCCAAGTTGATCTAAAAAACTCAGAAAACATTTATCAGTAGGAGACAAATATTAAACGAAGTATTAGTGGCCAACAAGTTATTCACACAATTAAGAGATCCAAGAAGGCCTCGGTACTCTTCAAAGTTGATTTTAGAAAAGCTTTTGATATGGTGCACTGGGAATTCTTGCATGCAATGATGCAAAAAATGGGATTTTGTGAAGTTTGGTTCTCTTGGATAATGGACTGCATTTCCTCCGCACACACTGCAGTTGGAAGTACCTCTGGGGAATTCAAATTATAGAGAGGATTGAGATAAGGAGATATCCTCTCTCCTTTTCTCTTCCTGATAGTTACTGAAGGTCCGAATTTAATCATCAACAGGGCGGTGGAACTAAGAAGATTAATTGGAGCAAAAGTAGGCTCGATCAGAATTTCTCACCTTCAATACACCGACAATTTGCTGCTAATTGGCGCTGGTTCCCGAGTTAATGTGTTTGCTATGAAAGGAATTCTCCGAGCGTTTGAGCTGTTATCAGGACTCTCGGTAAACTTTTTAACAAGCAGGCTATTTGGCCTCAATCTACCAGCAGGTTGGCTGTCAGATTTTGCCTCCATGCTAAGATGCCAAACAACAATTTTACCTTTTATTTACCCGGGGATGCCTATTGGAGGTAATCCAAGAAGGTTCTAAATGCGGAATCCTGTTATTGATGTGATCAACAATAAAATCCAAAGCTGGGAAAATAAACTACTCTCAATGGCAGGTAGGTTAGCTCTTGTCAAATCCATATTATCCAGTTTACCTCTCTATTATTTCTCCCTGTTTGCATCCCC
>JAOWBN010207265.1:0-14237 GCA_028565015.1 Pinguicula moranensis | reverse complement strand
CACCTCTTACCTTCCTTCTTTGGCAGGTGGAATAGAACCCATCATTTGATGACTTGTCAAGATCATGTCATATTTTATTGTGGTACAAAGCAAGCACAGTGGAGTAATAAGGATTATTTGATTCTTTTGATCTACAAAATAATATTCCTATATAAATTTGTCGAAACATGAATTAAAACACAGATGAATATGTTTGCGATGATGTTCCAAACTAGTAGTACAAAACAACAAGAAAATAATAATTTTTCCCCCTAAAAGTTTTTGTTATGTAGTCCAAAATTTTTTTTAGCCCCCTTAAAAAATTCTAGATCCGTCATTGCATTGTGTGACTTCCATTTTTCCTTGCTTGTTTATTTATCTGTATTTCACGTGATGTCAAGTTTTGACATGTATTTTTTAAGCTCATCGTCATCCTCATGTGGTGAATTTAAGTCTACAAGATTAGGTTAGGACATTCAATTTAGTTGACCAATGAATAAGGAGCTGACTCTTCAATCACTAATGAAGGTTACCAAATTCGTCAATCCGCCTTTATGTTAATCTTCTAAATTACTTATTTCTACTTTTTTTTCATTGTCATCTTTTTTAACAACATTGTGCCGCTCACAGCTTAGACTTTTGTACATTGACAGATCCAAGGAATTTAACTAAGCATCGAAACATTTGCAGGTGGCATACGACATATACAAAAATATACTAAATATTTACTTACAGATTTCTTAAAAAACTTTTGACACAGTAAATTAAAAAAAAAATGTGGCAACCACATCCTCGTATCTTTGAAAATTTGGGGGGTAAGGTGTGATATGAACCTAGCTAACTTGTGACTAAACCCAATACCAAATTAGAGGTTCAAAAAAAAGGACCAAAAAATTGACAAACTTGTCGAGTATTTGACCAAACACCTATGAAGGAGGTTGAACCAAACCTACGTGTTTTATATAAAAAAAATTGCCACTTAAAGAATCCTATTGAAACTTGTTCCAATCAAACTCTAAAAGATAAGAATTCTTAAAACCAACACCTCTCAAATAAGAAAAAGATAAGTCAGAAGAGTTTTATAAAAGTTGAAAGGAGATTATATCTCACGAAACATGAATTAAAATAAAACTATTCCTAAAGGTTCGACCAAGCGCTCCTTTTATAGCCAAAGGAGTCCATGAATCTTCATTAAATAACATATATGAACATAATTATAACTATCTTTGACCATGGCCTTTGAGTTGAAAATGCATGTCACATGTCACGGAATTTGAAGGGTTTTTAGTCCTTCCAATTGTAATGACTTTAATCCTCTTTGACCCATGGACATGCATGGGCTTGAAGCCTCTAGAAGCTTCCTTGGTTGAACTTTGCATGAGCATGGGCTTCGTGATCTTGGACCATCTCAAATGGGCCAATCAAGTGAAAACATGGAGCTTGTCCAAGTTGATTTGTCATGGCATGTTGGGCTTGAATTTGGACTTGATCACTTGAGCTTGATGGACCAAAATCTCCATGGTGTCTTTGATTTGTGGGTTCGGCCCTAATGCCTTTGAGCAACAATTCAAGTCCCTCCTTGAATCTTTTGAGCCTCGCTCGTGTCATTGGCACTTTATTATTTCTCTTGGAAGCTTGGTTGGCCAGTCTTAAACATTTATTTTTATTGTTCTTCCTTTGACATTTTGCTCGAACAATTGTACTTTGGCAATAATGAGTTAATCATTTTTTAGGACTTTTCCTTTTAAAATCCCTTCCATTGATATTTGAGCAGGAAATTACAGGAGGAAGAGGTGTAGATGTGGCGGTTGAAGCCCTAGGAAGTCCACAAACATTCTCACAATGTGTACAAAGCGTCCGTGATAGAGGAAAAGCTGTGATGATTGGCCTTACCCTCTCTGGTGCTAAAGGAGAGGTTGATATAAACCATTTGATTTGGAGACAGGTTTCTTTCTTTTCTCCTCTAGAGTCTCTTTTCCCTTCAACCGTATACGTATGTGTTGTATATATCTTTTGTTTTGTTTTTAGTAGGATCAATAGTGGTTTCCTACTTTCCTTTCTTGGTGACTCGAACTCCCAACTTAACGGTTGGAGGTGAAAAATCTTACCGGCTAAGTTGCACTTCTTTGTCTTTTGTTGTCTTTGTATTTACAGATCAAGGTGATCGGTTCTTATGGAGGCCGGGCAAGGCAAGATCTACCAAAGTTGGTTGAGTTAGCTGAGAGAGGTATATTTAATCTTGAGGCAACTGTCTCGAGAAAAATGCAAATTTGAAGAAGTTGGAGAAGCATACAAAGAAATTGACAAGGGAAATATTGTGGGCTGTGCTGCGCTGTGGTGGAAGAAATCATGGAATCCTGAGAAATGAGCAGCACCAAACTTGTCTGCAGATCGCATGGCATCACTTATTCGGTCTTGAGAATGGAAGGATGGAATTTTAATTTTGAGTACGAGAAACAAATCCGAGCCGTGGGTGGCACGGGACAGATCCAAGAAATTTACTTCGGAGCATGACATAAACATTAGTAGTAATAAAATAATATCAAAAGTTTTTTGAAGCGCCAGCTTGTAGTTACACTCGCACACTTTCACTGCACACAACAGACTCATCTGTGACCGCCAACTCCAATAAAGTAGCTGATCCTCCACTGGAACTGCAATTCCCTGCTGATCTTCTTGAACAAGGGGAACGAATGGAAGGAAGTACAGAAGAAGCCAGAGAGTTCCAAAGCTTGGAGAAAGAAGTGGGTTGCCGTCAATGCACGCACTCTGGGAGCACGGCATCTCTTACTTCACCAACTCTCCGCCAGCCGGAGATGTGCGAAACATTTGGCAAGGTGGGAGACAGAGACGATTGTCCCTGTTGGAAAAGTCAGTAAAACAGACAAATGTTTTGCATTTTGTGACAAATTTGTCAAATGACCAGTATTCAAATAGTGAGATACTTATAAATGTTTTTGTAACGTTTATAAACAAAATAAACAAATATTATAAACTCATATAAATAGATTAGGGGCTTTTTTTTTATAAGCCAAATATTTTATATATGTTAAAAAGTATTTACAATAGAGACAAACTAAAAACCAACAAACAAAATATGAGCCATCTTGTCGCCTCTCGGTGACATGGAGTATTTGAAGGTGAAGTTGTCTGTGTAGTCCATTGGTCGAGCAAACTGTAATCTTGCCCTTCCTTCTTACCCTCTCTTATAGCTTAGGGTGATCAGAAACATTGCTCCCTAGTGTCATGGATGCACAAGCATCTCGGCATAGAGATCACTGTTACCTGCTTTTCATCAAGTCTTGATGTCATGGCTATCAACTTATCGATAACCTTTTTCAGGAATACCGATACATAGCTCGATCAGCTTAGTGAGCTATCCCTGTATTATGGAGAGAATATATCAGGTTGAGCTATTCACAAGATTTTTCTGCCTTTTTCTGCCGACTTTTCGTTCCACCTCCAAAATTACCCCTTCTGTATCTCCTTATCATGTTTCAGATCCTCACTCCGCAAATAGATCCTCCACATCTTATGTTATTTTCCGTCAGGTCTTTTAGCCAAGCAGAGCTTTAAACTATCGTGTCTTCCTCAATTGAGCTCTTGGTTCACTGAAATGCTGTTTTCCATTGCATTCTTGGAGAATTTAACTTCCTGAGTATCTCGCTGCCTAAGATTCTCTATTAGTGTCCTGTACCTCAGTAGCTATCATCCTGAATTTTTTAGGCTCTGATTGGCGTTCCCCGGGCGCGTGAGGCAGTCCAGGGAGAAGGGTTGGTTAGTGATAGTAGCTATCTTCCTTGGGTCCTCCCTCCTTACCTGTACCGCAAACATGGTGAAATGTAAGATGTGTTCCTTATTGCAGACTCTTATAATTCTCAGATAGTATGGTCTATCGCTAGGACTCCTAATTAAAACCTGTGTGATTTATAAATAAACAATGCTCAGTTCAGACAACAATTAGCTTGAGCAAAAATTCAGTGATGCTCTCTGTCTCCTGCTTTTCCAGCAACTAGTGATCAGTGTTGTTATCACTTATATCAAAATGGCAGATAGGTGAACCTACCTGTACCGCATGAGTTAGTTTTCGAAATGAATAGTATGGTATATATGGTTCATTTTGGAAATTTGGAAAGCCAGTAAACATCTCTTTCCTTAAATGCGAGTACTTTATAACGAATTTAGGTAGTTGTTGGTCCCTTACATTTTAAATATCGAGTCAGAAACTTTAAGGAGAGTTCAATGTGTACGTAATTCAACGCTGTTTTGGCATATTCTTCTTATTTGTGTTTTCTATTTGACTAACATTTGATAGTTAATCTTCCAATTGTAGATTGCGATTGTTGCCAAATCTTAATTTGTAAGCATTTGGAGTTTCCTAAGATGTGAAATCTGTTTCAATTGCAGGTCCACCATGAGCGTTTGTGATATTAACGTAACTCATTCACATAGATTTTCATATTCGAACATTGCCACGCATGATAGTATTAACTGGTTTTCTTAGGCTGATATGCAAATTGATACCATGTCAGCACCTAGCAAGTTTGATCCTTCATATGATAGCCCTGGTGGGCCAATTTATGCATCTGCACGCTGTGGATCCTATCTTTTCAGTGGACAGATCAGGTAGCTTCTGTGATAACTTGGAGAATCCACTTTCAAGTATCCCAAGCATGGCAAAATGCAGTTCATTTGTAACTCAAGGAGATGTGCTCAACTTTTTCCAATGTGTACGAATTGATCCAAAGTCTATGGTTGTAGAACATAAGTTGAATAGGCCAGCCGATTCTGAGCGACTTGCAAGTTCTGCTGCTGGCGTTACCCTTGAAGATTCCTCATAAGCCTCTTCTAAAAGCAAACAGGTTTTCTCTTCATCAATAGAGGATCTCAGACGCCTCAAATCTGGTGTACGAGAAAGTGGAACTAAATATAGGTTATTGTTATTCTTAGTGTTATAATGTTTCACCCGGTCTCTCTCTCTCTTCTTGTATGAAAAGCATATTTTAAAAGACTTTACCTTCATTAGAGAACGCGTGAAGATATCCAATTACTGTTTATCAGTAATTAACAAATGCTTCCCTAATATTCCGGTGAGGAAGAGGTCCCGACTCGATTCCTTGTCCAATGATCGATCTAATATGTTGTTATTAATTGATCGAACTGCTTCTGGAAAAACTGCATTGCAAAATCATCCTAATGCAAGTGCATTTGAAATGGAGCAACAAAAAACAGAAGAAAAGCCTAAAAGTACCAAGCAGGCGTACTCGAACATCAGTGTTTGATGCTAGAGTTTGTACCATTTATTCATTTTCACCATCTTGTTTCCTTTTCCTTTTTTGGGGAAGGGTTGCTGTTGTTGTTAGTGGGTTAGTAAAAGATGCCTGCCTTTCTAGTATGGCTATCCTGTTTAACTTGAATAAGTTTTTATTGCTTTCAACATCTTTAAGAATTGGGAACCCGTTTGATATTTGGAAATTTTGGACAATACACAACTTTGTTTCCATGAGTCCATTGCTCTTTGTCTATTGAACTTGATGAAACAGAAAGTCTAATTTTAGTCGTCTTGGCTCAAAGGAGGAAGTTCGTATGTATAACCCATTCTTTTATTTTTTGAAATAAAGCAAGTAAATTTCCTATAAAAAAAACACTTCAAAACCATCTGTAACCGTGGACAAGGAAAGGGATGCAGTTAGAGTCTCTAATGGCCCTGCTGCTGAGGGTGAGGATCGTTTAACAATTGCTGTCGATGGGTGGGCGTGGGAGAACTCGAAAATGAAGAAAAAGCGTACAGGAATAAAGGGTAGATGTTGCTACTTTGTCAATTCGAACTAAACCAGCTGTTGGTTGCAAGGAATACCACGAGTTCCTACTGAATCCCGTTTGAGGTTGACTGATGCTCATGGATTGAGGTATTATTTTTAGTTTGTGTGGGTCTTTTTAAGGTTCGGCAGTGGTAGTTGTCTATTCGGTAGCAAATAACTTCGAAATGTCAGAAACTTTTCTTGTTAGTACAATTTTATTGTTTCCATAAATCAAGAATTTTTCTAGCCTAGGTGCAAAAGGAACAGGTGCATATTTGGGCTGTTTTAATGCAGCACTTGGAATTTTATTTTAGTTTTCTAAGTATCGTCGTTCAATCTCAATGATAGCTGCTTGGGTCATTGATAGCCTTCCTCATGAAAGTTTCAATATCTTGACTACGGTTGCCTTATTCAATTGGATGTTTGGTTCTAACATTATTTCTTTAGGATTGGGGTACTTGCTGCCTATGGTCTCATTCTTTATGCTTTGCCTTATAAATAGTCTTTTCTGCATTAGATGTTACTATCTCTCAGCTTTTTTACAGGATAATCCGATCAAATATCTGTCATACACTTACATGTGACCTTTCTGTAATACTTTAGTTGCTCCGCATGACAGTTCAACATCCCTAACCAATGCATGGCTAATCACATTCCTAACTCTTCCACACTTTCGCCGACACACGGCTAATCACCACTCTCACCGACACACGACTAATCACTAATATCGCCGATACACGGCTAATCATCACTATCACGAACACTTCTGACTCCCCCTGAGACAGAGTTTCACTCTCATCAAACCTTAGTCGCATTGACGCTTCCAGCTCGATACTAGACACTCATTTTTCCAGCTTCTCCAACTCAGGCATAGATCTCTATCTTGCTGTATGCTCTTACTAGGCATAAGTCTCCATCTTGCTGGTACCTTCAGCTCAGTCATAGACCTCCATCTTGCAAGTTTCTTTAGCTCAGTCACCGATCTCCATCTTGTTGGTCCCTGGCTAAGTGCTAAACACCCTCTTACTGGTTCCACGACGAAAGATGCCAATTCCGACCAGCAGTTGTCAAACGCTGGATGAGAACAACTCCACCCCATGATCACCCAACACTGTGCAATCAAAAACACCTCTAGAACTCGAACTCAATAATAATTTTAAGACAATACAGCAGCAGTCCAACACTGTACAGTCGGTAACACCCCTAAGACGACACGACAACAGTTCAACATCGTGCAATTGATAACACCTCAAAGACATGACTGCACAGCAGCTGTACAACACCGTGCAATCGATAACAGCTTCAACCATCGAACCAAAATAAAAACAACACTTCCACATCAGTCCTCAAGTAACGCCTAATTGGATCTCCAAGTTTAGGTGATCAGCATCGATCAACACCACAAACAAAATTATCAAACCACACAAAATATCCTTCTTTTCCACCAAAACGAAAATATCTATCAAACGGCACAAAATCAACGAAAACTAAGTTGACAGATGCGGCGGGGTAACCGAACAGAATTTTTTTTTTGGGCGCGGCGGTGAATAGGAACTGGCTCCGATACCATGTAGAAAATAATAATAAAACTCATTTCTTATTAATAATAACCCATTGGCGGTATATATAGTACTACAACTCAAATCTAACTGAATCTAAAATCATAAATTCTATATAACTCTATTCAATTATAACTCTATCCGATAACTACTACTCCTATAAAATAATTAACTAAATAAACTACTCAAATATTAAATACCAATAAGAACTAAAAATTAGACATAAAAATTTATCTTTCCAATTTAGTGACAGGGTTATAAACAACTTATGATAACATACGGTTTATTGTTGATTCATGGTAATTGGTAGTCGATGTGGTTAAAGTCACAAGGTTGAGGTCGAAGTTCAATCCTTAGAGGAGGAAATTCTCTGGAAATCTTGGCTTATAAAAAAACATATATATATATTTTTCTTCTCTTAGATCGCGTACTTTCTTGTCTTACTCGGTCAAGAGATTTATTATTAGATGGATTAAAGATATATGCATTTTTTAAAATGCTTATTTTTCATCCACAAAAAATATATGTAGAGAAAAACATTATTCCCACCCAAGATCAAACCCCAGAACTTTCGAACTCTCCTGACATCGAATCCTTGCTCCGCATATGCTTCGGAGCACTCTACATGGCTGATGTGCAATATTTGCTTATAATTTCTACTTTAGTTCATCAACGAAATAGATGAATCAATTCCATTTGCTCTTGAGCCCGAGTTGATGTATGAATGTTTTCCTCCATTATCACCTGGATTTGCTTGTTGTTGTAGATTTTGTGCTGCTACTGGATGCACGGTTTCACTGACCAGCTCAGCCTTGCTGGCTCCTATAACTAGGGCTGATTCTGATTACAGTTCTTTTCTTCAAGAAGGGAGAGATCGTCCAATTGGTCAGGATAAAGAACGAGTTAATCTCAAAATAGCTAACAAATAAGATATCCCAGCCTTCTGCCTTTTTAGAGTATTTACATTATACGATCCTATAAATTCCAGTATTTTACCTTCATAATCCTTACAAGGCTTTTATTAGTTTAAATTCGAAAGTAGCATAGCTTATAACATGGAACTTTCAATCTGCTGAGTCGGCCTCGGATGCTATGTCGGATGCTATGATTTGCAGGACAAAGTTGGCCCCCGTACTGCTTTCATAGAATTAATAGCATGAGGTGCTTTCCTCTATTGAAGCTCACCGAGAAGCTTGTTGTTTGTTCAAAGCCTCCTTGAAACTTGCTGTCTAGTTGTGAAAGCAAGAACTTTTATCGTGTAGATGCTGTAGAAAGCAGTCCAGTCTCCTAGAGTCATTGAATAAATGATATTTTTCTCTAGTGTCTATGCTTGAATATTGAGGTTCATGGATTTTATTGTTTTGGGAAATTTTATGTTTCTTTATTAAGAATAATAGTTTTAAAATAACATGGTTCCAACATGAAATACGATTTCTCACTGCTTTGCACAGCTAACTGCTAAGAAACTGTTGATCAATACAATCTGCTGGTCGCCTGCTCATGGATGATTTAATTAGTGAGAAGCTCATATAAAGAGGTTGTGTTCCGCGCTTATTTCAACATATGAAATATATAGAATTCTCATTTGATGAAAACCCAGAACAAATTCTCTCGAATTGCTACCTCACCATTTCTGGAGGAGATTCGTGAATACCTAACGAGACTCTGGTAGACTCGTTATTCGGATATTCGATCCGATCACGCTTCCGCAAAAGGTAACAATATCGTATTTCGATTTGTTATATTTAAATTCAATTTTAGACGTGTTCTAGTTATTGGAGCTTGAATTCCGGAAAAATTAAAGTTATGTATATTTTTCGGTATTATTAATTCAAATCAATTTTCGTAATCGATTTTTGTATTTCCGAAAAAGTTTTTGCGTCGCCGACCACCGCTCACGGTGGCGCGTGTCTATCACGTGCTGGCGTGTGAAGCCAAGCCCGCGTCGAAATGGCGCGTTCTATGCATTTTTGGCACGCATGTGTTGCGTAGGCCATTTTTTTCCATCGGACAGCCGTTATCAACCCATCAGAATTCAGGTGCCGGCGCGTGTGAGTCACGCACCACCAACCGTGCCCGTAATGGCGCGTAGCCGTTCCCCGACCACCACATTCCTCCTAAATCTACGGATTTGGACCGAAAAGACCAGATCCGGCGAAAAACGACCTCGGGGCAGCGCGTGTAAATCACGTGCCACCAACCGAGACCGAGAACTGTCGAATCGTGATGGATTTTTCTGCGAAACGAGCGGATCTGGCCAAAATTCTTGGTAACAGGAAGAAAAGGGGCAGAGAACGGCGTTAGTACCTCATCACTTGGGCGAAATACACAGCGGAGCAACGAAGGCAGTGGATGACGGCACCGGGCGGTGAAATCCATAAATACGGCTACGATAGACGAGAAATTCGTCCGCCAGAGGTTTGACGACAGCGGCGGAACGACGATCGCGCGAGAAGCGCGGTCGTGAAGCGGCAGCGACGGATGAGAGAAAATCGTCCACCAACTTTTTTGACCTTATATATTTTTTTTAAATACGACGAGCTAAGAAACGATTGGGCCGCCAATTTCGTTTTGGGCTGGGCTAGCTAATAAAATTGGCGGAAGTGACCCAATTTCGTCATTATTAAATTTCTTTTCAATTTTAAGCATTGGGCCGCCAATTTTCGCGGCCTAACAATTTTTTAATTGTTAAAAAAATTGAAATAAAGGCCCAAATAAGCATTTATATGTTAAATGTATTTAACTATACACGAATTAGGAATTATTTATTTGCTTTGAGCAAATTAAATTTATATTCTTAATATACATGACTAGGAATTAAATTATATTTGTAGCATGTATGACTAGGAGTTATTTTGTTTGCTAAGTGCAATTTAATTCCAAAACATGCTTATATTCATTACGAGAATTAAATATTAATTTTATTTCGAACTAATAAATTATTGAAAAAAATTATTAACTACGTGTTAATAATTAAATTATGATAATCAAAATCCTGGATTGTTATAATTACCCCGAATTTCAAAAGAGATCCATGTTTATCATGCTCGTGTGGGGTTGCCTAAGGCTGGTTCTTAAGTGGGACCTTCGTGATTCCAGAAGACATCTGGATCATTCACAATCAATGATAGTACTGTCTAGGCAGATATTTTTCGGAAATTTAGTAGAGGGATCCTACCTGGGTACATACCGAATCGATTAAGGATTACATCTGTACCATGTCAGATACTTTTGATAATTTCGAAGATTTTATTTTAACTATGTATTAAAAGAAAATTAGATTGTTATATATGTTAACAATTTATTTGTGTCAATCCGTTTGGCTAGAACAAATTAAAAGGTATACAAAAATTGTACCAAAGATGCTCTATAACAAAAACCCAATGTGGATAATTATGTTTTGGCCTGTATATGTTATTGTTTGTTTTTGCTTCATATGGAAATTAGTTTATTTTTTAGGATTTTTGATTATATGAAGCGTGATGATTATGAATTTAACAAAATTTTCGAACGTAATATATAATTCAAATTTTGTAAGAAAAATCTAATCTCAAAATTGTGCCTAATGTCCTTAAAATATACATGTAGGAAAATGACACCCCCAGTATGTTAAACGAGCTATCTTCCAGTGATAAGTTACCTGGATTGAACTATGACATCTGGTCCAGGAAAATTCAGTATCTACTAGACGAGACAGATGTTCTAAGATACAAAGCCAACCCCCGCATTGTGGTTACCTTTTGCGTCATCTCAATCCAGGCAGGATCGAAATTCCTGATGTCAAAGAGGTCATCAATGAGATATGTTCAATTTATGATATGGAAGACAGACGATGGCTTCCTTCTTCAACTTAGCTGTCTTATGATAGGGTTATTAAGGCATTCGCTGATATAGCCAAGCACCTCGATGAGCTTGAGGACGAAAGCCTGCAAGTTTCCACACCCCCAGCCAAGATTTCTTCTACTCATGGGGGAAACCCTAAGAGTAGCAAGAAGTCTGGCAAGTCGGCGATAAAACCTCAGAAACCTGTCACGAAGAAGAAGATTAACAAACAACCTCCCCGGGCAAACGACCCAAAGAATATAGCGCGTATGAAGTGCTATAATTGTGGAAAGAAAGGTAATTTTTTTTGGGACTGTTCCAAGTAAAAAACAGCTACCTTTCACTCCCAATAATCCCACAGTATACGTTTGCTCCTATGCATTAGTTGTTGACATCTTTCCTAAATGGATTATTGATTCAGGAGTGAGCTAGCACGTCGTAAATGACCGTGCTTGATTCATCGAGTTTCATCGTTGTGGCGCTGTAACCTGAAGCGTTACTATGGGCAACGACAGTGAAGAAAATGCCATTGGTATTGGCACCTACAAGCTCCAGCTTCGTAGCGTGAACACATTGTTGTTGCACGATACTATTTATGTACCAGGAGTTCGATGTTGTTTGATTTCTGTCGTTTCATTAGTACAATTGGGTTTTTCGTTTAAGTTCCACCGGAGTGGATTTAACATTGAGTACGGTGATGATATGTTTGGTCACGGCTCATACAAGCATGGTTTTTGCATCCTCGATGTGGATGATATTTATAATAATGCATCCCTTGCCTTAGTTTTCAGTACTAATTCCGAATCTGTTAAATGGCACGCTAGACTTGGTCATATCGGCCAAGATAGGTTGAATAGACTTGCTAAGTGTGATCTGTTAAACCCAACGCGCACAAGCTAAGATGCCTGTATGTGAACCTTGCTTAGCTGGCAGGGTAGCAAGAAGCCTTTTGGTAAGGCTTCTCGAGCTTTAAATCCTTTAGATTTAATTCATTCTGATATTTCCGGACCCATGAGCGTGAAAGCACACCATGGAGCTTCTTATTTCATCACCTTCATAGATGATGACTATTTACATTTTGGACACGTGTATTTGTTGTCTAACCGTTATGAAGTACTTGATGTGTTCAAGCGATACGTAGCTGAAGTCGAGAACCAGTTGGAAAGAAAAATTTAAAACTCTTCGAACTGACAGTGGTCGCGAATATCTTTCTGATATGTTCAAATGATATTGTAATGAAAGGGGCATTGTAAGGCAACTTACAATTTATTATACTCACTAGCAAAATGGTATAGCGGAACGTAGGAATCGTACTCTGGTGGATATGGTTAGGTCCATAATGGCGCAAGCCAACCTATCCATTCATTTTTTGGGAGATGTGTTGCTCACGGTGACATACATCCTGAATAGAGTCCCAAGTAAGAGTGTACCCACCACTCCATATGAGTTATGGAATAGAAGGAAGTTAATCTTGGACCATATTTGAACCATATGAGACCATGGGGTTAGGCAAGCTTTGTGCATAACCCAACCCATCAACATGGCAAACTTGGTCCAAAAGCAACCAAGAAGGTGTTTATTCGTTATCCTGGACATTCAAAAGTATATGTGATGTTCGGCGAATACCCGAATGGGGGCATGACTGAAATTGACAGTCGAAATATCGAATTCCTATAGGACCAGTTCCAAACTATTGGAGAAATAAAACAGGATGGTCAGTTGTATGGGTTGCAACAAGATTCGTCACTATCTCTTGCTGTAGGGAAGAATATGTTTCAAACCACCCAGAATAGTGTAATCCCACCTATTCGAGGTGTGAACTTGCCACATGAGGGACAACATGAAAGAGAGGTAAGTCCTCCACACTTCATGCATAATGAAAATAAGGGTCAACATGAAAGAAAGGATGAAAGAGAGGTAAGTCCTCAAAATTTCATGCCTATAAACGAGATCAGTTCTCCAAATTTAGGGTATGACGATATGACCATGAACCATAGGGTTAGTGAAAGCGACCCTTCTCACACTGTCAGCCCCAGAAGCCAAAGGGCTAGTGGAAGAAGACCCCTAACCAGACAAGTAGAAGACCCTGTTATCCGAAGGAGTGAGCGCGGAAGAATTCCACGATAATACTTTTAGATCGAGGAAAACGTATTCTTCTTCGCTTCTTTGGAGGTAGAAGAGCCCACCTCTTATCAAGAGGCTATGGACTCACCCGATAGAGAAAAATGGTTAAGTGCCATGAAGGTTGAAATGGACTCGATGCAAACGAATGAGGTTTGGGAACTTGTTGACTTACCGCATAGCCGAAAACTAATTGGATGCAAGTGGGTATTCAAAATTAAGAGCGTTGCGGATGGATCAATCGAAAAATTCAAAGCCCGACTCGGGCCAAAGGTTTTATCCAAATCGAGGGTATAGACTATGAAGAGACATTTTCTCTTGTGGTGAGAATTACCTCTATTCTCCTACTTCTAGCCCTGGTTACCCCTTTGGATCTTGAGTTGTTCCAAATGGACGTAAAGACTGCATTCCTTAACAGAAAACTTGAGGAAGAGATTTATATGGATTAACCTATTGGGTTCGTCTCAGCAGGACAAGATGACAAAGTATGTCATCTTAAAAGATCTATATGGGCTTAAACAGTCTTCCATATTGTGGCACTTCAGATTTCATGAGGCCATTACTTCGTATAGCTTCACCATGATATATGAAGACCACTACGTGTATGTTCTAAGGACAAAGATGGAATTATGTTTCTTTCCTTATATGTCGACAGCATACTACTGGCTGGAAATAACATGGGAATGATCAACGCCACTAAACAGTGGTTATCCTACGTCTTCGAGATGAAGGATATGGGTGAAGCTAGGTATGTCCTAGGCGGAAAGATATATAGAAATCGTTCAAAGAGAATGTTGGGTTTGTCTCAACAAGCATACATAGAATATAACGATTCAGGATGCATTACTCCAAACCCATTGGCACCCCTTTTGATAAGAGTCTGGCATTAAGCCTCGATCAATGCCCAAAAACAGATAAGGAAAAAGAAGAAATGAGCAATGTTCCCTATGCTAGT
>JAOWBN010207243.1:0-14238 GCA_028565015.1 Pinguicula moranensis | reverse complement strand
TTTTGTCGGTTAAGCATATAATATAATATATAAGTTAATAAGATTATTTTTGTAAGTAGGGTAATGAAGATTTTTTTCACGATATTGAAGATAATTTGGTAAAAATTCTTTTATTTTGCATCATAGATTTTAATTTTTCTTTTTGAAACTGTAAATCCCTATTGTGAAATCTTTTATTTTAGATCATTAAACTTACCTGAGAAAAGTTTATCCCCCTGGACCAAAAAACCTGGCTCCGCCCCTGAGCTCGTCCCAACCTATTTTATCACATTGGGTATTATTTTTTAATTTTTTTAAACAAAATATTAACCCAACAAAAATTAAAAAACAACTTTACCCAGTATATTCCCAACTAAGTTGGGGTCTGGGAGGTTTGATGTACGCGGCCTTACCCATGTAATTATACAAAGAGGCCGTTTCCGTTTTGCGACCCAGGCGGGTATCGATCCCTGAACCTCATAGTTGTGAGGTTTAGTTACTTACCACTTCCACCAGGACTTGATTAACCCAACAAAAATTAATAATAATAAATCAATAACATGGTAAATTTCACCCTAGTCACTATGTACCCTGCACGACATGCAAAAAAAATGGGTCAGCTCTGCCCATCATGTTATATGGGCTCGGCTAACCCGACCCATATTTTAAAGGGCTGATCTGACCCATTTTTTGATTTTATGTGGGTCGCCGGGCCGAACCAATTTAAACCAATCCGGATGTCTAACCCTACACGATTTTTCTTGTTCCTGCTAAAATAAAATATTGAAATAATGTATGAATTTTGGTGAACATGATAGGTTGAATGAGTTTAATTACCCGAAGAAAGGATGAAATAGTGAAATAATTGACAAATATTGAAATATTAGTATAATGGACAAATTAAATATTGAAAATAGTGAAGTAGTGGACAAATTGTGGTGAATAAACTCATTAACCTGTGGACAAATTAAATATTGAAATATCGAAATAGTAGACAAATTGAAAGATTGGAAAATTGAAAACTTGAAATAGTGAAAAATTAGAAATAGCAAACAAAAATATATAATAAAATGATATATCAAAACATTTTTTTTCTCTCGTGTGAACTCAACTCACCAATAGAGGTGCTCAAAATGAACCTATGAACCACTGAATCGACAATTTTGGTTGACCGTAGCACTGCGTTTCGGTTATCGTTCATCTCTTTGTAAAACCGTCACCAATCAGTTCTCGTTGTATAAACTAAATTGAAAAAATAGCAAAAATCATTCGAAATAAGTGATTTATTATAGACGGTTGTGATGAAATCTTTTACGTTCAGATCGAGAGCCAATGCAGAGTCTCAGGGAGAAAACATAAAAAGCCCGTACAGTTTATGGTCCAAGCCCAATAAAAGTAGCCACACCACACCAGACAGTTAACAAAAAAAACATAGTCGGCTCACTGCCGCTGCCGCCGCCATGGTTGCCGGCTGACGGCTGACGTATTATCTCGAATACCCTACCTACTGCGAGGATTTAAGGTTAATCCAACTCTGGCGCGGCTCTGCCTCCGTTTCAATGGATTTCAATTGCCGGAGGGCGCTGTCCTTGGCATAGCCATCTCTCTGTCTTCTATACCGGCTGCTGTATCCACCGGCGGGGCTGGTTTATTTGTCTGCTTTTCGTCTTGGAGATATTTGGTTAATCTCTAAACTATGAGCCTCGATCAGTATGATGCAGAGCGCGCCATCGTTTCACATAGTTCCCACGGTATTGCAGGATATCAGAGGTGCTCTTCTTCGAGGCTTCACTGCTTTTACAAACCTCAAGCATGTTCATGCTCGCCTCTTGAGATTCCACCTCCATCAGGACCACTATCTTGTAAACATGTTATTGAAGTCCGCCTTCAATTTCAACCGCCCTGACTACACGGTGACTGTATTCAGCCAGACCCTTGATCCCAATATCTACTTATTCAATACAATGATTCGTGGGTTGGTTTCAAATGATTGTTTTAGTCAAGCAATTCAGTACTTCCACTTGATGCGAGAAGAGGGATTTTTGCCCAACAATTTTACGTTTCCTTTCGTGCTCAAGTCTTGCTCTAGGAAGATGGATTTTCGGCTCGGAGTGAAAGTTCATTCTCTGCTGGTCAAAGCTGGTTTCGACGAGGATGTGTTTGTGAAAACAGGGTTGGTAGGTTTCTACGCAAAATTAGAGAGGTTGGAGGATGCACAGAAGGTGTTTGATGATATTCCTGAGAAGAATGTGGTTACGTGGACTGCAATAATGAGTGGTTATATTGGAGCCAGGAAATACAGAGAGGCGATAGATTTATTTAGGAAGTCACTGGCAATGAAGTTGAGGCCAGACAGTTTTACGCTTGTTCAGGTTCTATCTGCTTGCACACAGCTTGGAGATTTAGCAGCTGGTCAATGGATTCACAAGCTTATTATGGACACTGGACTAGTAAGGAATGTTTTCGTGAATACTGCTTTAGTGGACATGTATGCCAAGTGTGGGAGCATGAACAATGCTAGTGTGGTGTTCGAAGAGATTCGGGAAAAGGATATTGTTACTTGGGGTACTATGGTTCAAGGTTATGCTGCAAATGGATTTCCAAAGGAAGCTTTAGAAACTTTTCACAGGATGCAAGAACAGAACTTAAGACCAGATTGTTATGTCATGGTTGGTGTGCTTTCTTCATGCGCCAGGCTAGGTGCTTTAGAACTAGGAGAATGGGCAAGCAGCATGATGGAAAAGAATGAGTTCTTGTCGAACCCTGTTCTAGGCACCGCCTTGATCGACATGTATTCTAAATGCGGGAAGATGTCTGTAGCCTTGGACATCTTCAAACAAATGAAAGAGATGGATGTTATAATACTAAATGCTGTGATATCTGGGCTTTCAATGACCGGTCACGTGAATGCTGCATTCAATTGCTTCGCCCTAGTTGAGAAACTTGGTTTCAAACCCGATGAAAACACTTTTCTTGGCTTGCTCTGTGGTTGCACCCATGCTGGTCTTGTTAAAGATGGTCGTCGTTATTTCTATGGCATGAGTTCCTTCAACTCTATAGCTAAAACTATTGAGCATTACGGAAGCATGGTTGATCTTCTTGCTCGAGCTGGTTTGCTAGACGAAGCTCATCAACTCATCCAGACTATGCCATTGAAGGCGAATGCCATAGTGTGGGGAGCTCTGCTAGGAGGATGCCGGCTACACAAGGATACCCGACTCGCTGAACACGTACTTCAGCAACTGATTGAACTAGAACCCGGGAACTCAGCAAACTATGTTCTCTTATCAAACATCTACTCATCTCATCAGAAATGGGAGGAATCAGAGAACATTAGGTCGATCATGAAAGACAAAGGCATTCAAAAGGTGCGAGGCTATAGTTGGATAGAAGTAGACGGTACTGTTCATGAATTCCTGGTTGGAGATACCACCCATCCGATGACGGATCAAATCTACGCCAAACTCTTTGAGCTGGAACAAGAACTGAGAGCAGCTGGTTACGTCCCGACCACAGAATTTGTGCTCTTCAACATCGAAGAGGAGGAAAAGGAACATTTCTTGGGGTGCCACAGTGAGAAGCTAGCGCTTGCGTTTGGCCTGATTACCACCAACTCAAATGCAGTTATCAGAATAGTTAAGAATCTCCGGGTATGCGGCGACTGCCATGCGGCCTTCAAACTGATCTCTAAGCTGGCCGGCAGAGAAATCGTCGTCAGGGACACTAACCGTTTTCATCATTTTGTGGAGGGATCATGCTCGTGTGGTGATTACTGGTGAGGTAGAAAAACAAAGCTTTGGTCACAGAAGAAAGAAGGGTTAATGGTTTGGCAATGTTTTTGTGTATTTATTGTTGAAATGCGAAGGTTTGAGAAATTTTTTTTGATGAATAACTGTTTTTCTTAGTATGATTTGATGTATCTAAAAAACATTACTGTTGACATTTTTACGCCATTATTGTAATGATTTTTTAAAAATATAATTAGTTTTAAATCAAAATAGCATTTTAGGAAGAAAAAAAAAAGAATGCATAACACGAAGACCTTATATTTACGTTTGTATGCAGATATCTTACAACAAATCAGAGTGGCGCAGCCGAAGCGTGGTGGGCCCATAACCCACAGGTCCGAGGATTGAAACCTCGCTCTGATAATTGGAGTGGCTTCTTATATATTTTTTTTGCAAACAAAATTAATTTAGCTTTTATGGGAAAAAATAAGGAACGACGCGTTAAATACAAAATTTAATTTTCAAGGGTATAATTGGGAATTTCTAATTCTACTCCAACGGGACCACGGTACTATTTCAGTATATTCACCTATCGGGACCACGGTACTATTTCAGTATATTCACCTATAAAAAAAAAAAACTATTTCAGTATATTCTTCTCGCCACTCAAAGTTTGGCTGGCCCTACGATCTGGCGTCACTCCAAGCTGAAAGAAGATCACCATTTCTGTTAGGATTCGTTGTGCCGGACCTTATAGAGTATTTAGTTAATTTAATTAATTAATATAATATAATATATATTATATTCAATAGTATAAACGTAATAATAATATAAATATATATATATATATATATGCAGAATTAATATATAAGATATAATATATATATATGTATATTATATATGTGCAAAATTTAAAGAAAGCGGTAACGGGACAAGATGTAATGCCCGTGGTTCGGGAGATATAATCTCCTTAGTCCACGTTGAGCTCCGGAATCGGCAGCCCTTTGTAGCCTTTATTCAATTTACTGAATTTCCTCGGCTAATAATACAAGTTGTATAATACAGAGTTGAAATTTGAGCAAAACAGTTGCTCCTACTAATTTGAATTTAACGAAAAATTGTCTAACAAAAATACAGTAATAGATCTACAAGTATAAACTTGAGATCCAAGATTATATTCTAATTTCGAGTATGAATGAAAAATGCAGATTTAAAAGAATTTAATGTTCTTATGAAATTAAGAGCTTTGTAACCGTTTAGAAACAGTGAAAATTGTGAAGAGTTTTGATCTAAAAACAAAGAAGTTTTGGTAGATTTAATCAAAGAATCGACAAAATTATAGTTGAAACTTAGATGAATATGAGTTGAGAAACGAGATTTGAAGTTGAATTGAGAGAAGAATTGAGAGAATTCGAAAACCAGGTAGAAATTTTGGAAGAAAAATGAATGAATGAATTAGCTTTTTCTGTGTTCGAAATATTTATATTTTTTCCAATTTTGATCTTGACCGTTCCATATACTTCTATCGGACAATTAATATTTAGTTCTGTTAAAATATTGATTGGGTCTCATTTTACTGTTCATTTTTGAGGGAATCGCGCATGACTATTGGATTTGGCAGGGAGCGAACGGCTGGGATAAATTTGGTCTGTTCGAGACTGTAAGTTTTAAGGGTGTCCGTTCGATCCGCAAGAGATGAATGGCCACGATCTGGTGCACTGCTCGAGAAATGTACTTGTCTATTGTAGCCGTTCGATCGGCCAAAAAGGAGTGGCTGGGATCAATTTATCTGTTTGAGGTGAGTGAATTTAGGACAACCGTTGGATGAGCTTTGAATTTGTTGGCCAAGATTGATTTGTTCTGCAGGTGAGATGTCACATCTAGTGTCAGTTGATGGCTATCTCAAAAAGGTTGGCCGTAGGATCAATATCAGCATGACGGTTTGGATTAGTTTTTGGTATTTGAAGTGATCCCGTGTCTTTCATCCTTGGCCGTTGGATGTGTTATTGAATCACAGGGCTATGATTTTTCGGTAGTTATTGGGCTGACCAGTTGCGGCAGATGGGCTACAAAGCCCAGAATAATGAAATCAAATTGTCCAATATTAAAAATTCCGCGCTATGGACGATTGGGCTCATTAGCCCACGGAAAATAGGCCCAAGCACATTAATTCAAAGACCAATTTTAAGAAATAACTTAACCCATTAGCTATATTATTTCATAATTAATTTAATGTTAATGTGTTTGCAAAATCAATTTTTAACATACTATTATTCCAAGGAAGTGACAATCCAGAATTGGATCTCACACAAGAAAACGAAGACCGAAAAACATACCATTCCCCGTAAGAAATAAAGTGAATCTGCGAGATGAACATGAGCACACCGAAGGCCCGGCGAAGCATGCGCTTCCCACAAAATTGAGAGACGAAAGTGAGGGTTTAATCGTTGAAGCCATCAGAATAATGTAAGACTCCGACAGAAAATTGTGTGAGGAGGGAGCGCGGCATAATAACTTGATGATTCAGTGAACGGGAGGAGGGTTAGTTTGAAACTTACATACCTTATTGTTAGAGTTCTGATGGCACCGGACGACAGACGAAAAGGCGGCAAACGAGGGCAGTAGGGAAAGAAAGTTTGAGATGAGAGGTTATTTCGTGGGTAGGGCACGACACGATGAGAAGTCGACAAAAGTGAGAAGTCTGGAAAGAAATCGTGAAAACACAATTTTGCCAAAAATTTTGTGGGCGGGCGCAGATTCCGCCAACTCGAAAACCCTAGTTCCACGCCCGCCCGCTTAAACGTTGCGGAAGCCAAATTTTTTCCGCATCCGCCTGCGTTCCGCGCGGATGCGGAATTAGGCGGATGCGGGTGCGGGCGCGCGCGAAACCAGGCCTAATGCTCATAATTCAGTAGTGCTGCAAGAAGCATAATCTAGATCTTGTTCTTGATGTTCCTCTCGAATATTTTTGTTGCTGATGTTGATCCCATCAAGCATGCTGTCAGGATTCGATCTCATATCTACAAAAGTTAAATATGAAATTAGCATTTATCTATTTTAAACTAAAATTGATTTAGCATATACTAATATATAATTTTGAATAATAAATAACTATCACCTATTTCGACCTCATATGTATCCTGTTTTGCTACCCCATCATAACAGAGAGTAGCATAATTATGATAATCTCACTAGTATCCCTCAATCAATTTTGAGTAAGAATCAAACCCTCTGCTGTTTCTGGGATCAATGAGCATCTATACGCATTAAGAGTATGACCACCTGTACTGAACACAGCTTCTGATGGCACTGTTGATATAGGAATCACAAGAATATCACGGGCCATTCTAGCTTACAAGGGGTGCCTAATAAATAATAATCAGTTATTGAAAAAATCAATCGGTAAATAACTATAAAGAAATTAAAAAAATCTATTGGTTGAAAATACCTAACATCATTTGCCTTTCACCATTCCAACATGGTGCAATTGAAGGATTCAGGCTTCACATACAGAAACAACTCTAATTCAGTTTGTTCTTTTGGTTTATTTTCCATTGCATGTAGCCACCCTTGTGCCTATGGATCGTCTACAACGCTGGAACTTGATGGACCTTCTGATCGGATCGAAGAACCCTTCCCATACAATGAATTGTACTCCAAAAAAAGATCTTCCACAATTTTTTTGGCCAATGCAATAGCTGTGTTACTCTCACGGTCCCTGATAATCTTTGGCAACCAATGCTTGAACCATTTAAGCTTGCACCTCGGATCATGAATTGTTGCTACAAATAAAAATCTGATAAGATAAAAAAAAATCATTTACTAAGTTTAGTATGTTAATAATAAACACAAAGTATTGTAATAACATAAAAATTACCTATTGAGACGAAGAGTTGGATCATCCTCATTAGACAATTCTCCCCAGTATTTACCATACTTTCTGTACATCCTCGTTGTCATTGGTGTAAAGAACGTGTCCTGGCTCTCCATAAAAATATTCAGTTGACTTTTGATGTTGTACAACCGCAAAAAATATATGCGCAGGGCAAGTATTTGAGACCGAGAACGTCAATGTGGCATTGTGAAATACTTTCAAAAAATCGACAATCTTTTTAATGCGAGCCCAATCATTGCTTGTCGGTATCCCAAACCCCCCATTATTCCGTTCTTTTCTTGCTCATTCAAAACCCCCTTTGAGACATCTTCAAACACCAACATCTTCGACAAGGAAGCCTGATGTTCATGTACGGATTGAAGCATGGTGTATGTAGAATTTCACCTAGTACAAATGTCTTGCTGCAAAAAACCATTGCCTGAAGTTTCTTTCACGTACTTCCTAAAAATTTCTTCTCATTGAGGAGAAGACTTGACGTATTTAACAATAACTCTCATCTTGCTGATTGACGCATCTAAGTCCTTCAGTCCATCTTGAACAATCAAGTTCAAGATGTGTGCAAAGCACGTCATGTGCAGATTATCATGCCCCATTAAAATACCACCTCTAATACGTTCAAACTCTTGAACCTGCCTGTATCTCATATCGCCCAATAACTCATTATCATAGCAATATCGGCATCATCATCATCATGATCATCATCACCATCATTCATCATGTTCTTCTTTAAAATATCAAGCCATTTGTCATTGGCTGATGCATTATAGATAGTGATAGTCAACACCTATATAGAAGAAAAACATATGTTAAATGTTTAATTCAAAAGAAGACAAGTATGTAACAAACAATCAACAGTAAGTCTAAGGACTAACCTTATCAATCCCCCAATCATTCAAACTTCCTCCATTACTATCGAAAGTGTTGCACTAATGTGACTGAGGATCTTTTGAAAACCAATAATTTTCTTATGTAAAATCCAATTTGTATCTATGAAATGTGCGAAGGCGCACATGTAAGAAATATTTTGCAAGGATGTCCATGTATGGGTAGTTAAACAAATCCTTGGATTTAAATTCAAAATGCGTTCCTTCAGAAGGCTTCTCTCAGCCACAAACACTCCCATACAATCACGTTGAGCTGTTTTCCTACCAATCATTCGAAACCTCGGCTCAAGACCATTTATCAACTTAATCAAACCAGGTTTATCAACTAGAAGGAAAGGTTGTTCCTCTTCAATGATAAATTCAGCGGTGAGTCGACGAATATGTTTCTCATCAAAAGTGACTAACATTATATTGTTCCGGTTCGGACCATTATATGTTATTTTCTTTTGAAGCTTGTCAAGGACCATTGGACCTCGTGGAATCTTATTACATGCTTTAGGTATATGCTTAAGCATACCTGAAGTTCCAGCAATTTTACTATCACATGCTTTAGTCCGGCACACACGTTTTCCTGTCTCTAATCTTATGCATATAACATATCTATAAAAAATTAATATATATATATATATATATATCAGAATTGTATTCAGAGATCTTTGATGGCAACATTGTTTTAAAACTATAATTTTGCATTGTTTCCATATATTAATATATTAACCTATTAATGCTCTCTTTAAGTTTTATTATCTGTGCCATGGGCAGATTTAAGGGGCCAGCCGGGTCCTAACCCGGCCTAGATCTGGGCCACTATTTTTCAAAAATACTACAAGCCAATCATTTGTGCTACATCCTTATATTAGTCTAATTCGTTCCAAATGTTGATGAACTCTTAAATCTAATAACAATAATGAATTCATTACAATGTCCAACGGGTCATATTGAACTGATTATGCCATTAGAATTTAATTCACAAGGTGTGACTAGGGGGGGGGGGGGGAGTATTAAAATAAATTATTTTAAAATTAAGAAATTAAATATTTATGTGGTTTGGCGCGCTAGATATTTGCAGACATTGAAATCGAATTCCTTGAACTTATCCTAGTAGTTCAACTCCTCTCTCCATCATGTGTTACAATATTAATGCATTCAATTTTAAATGATACGCACAATTATATATATTTTGTTAATAATTTTTATTGAAAGTTAACTTTGTAGTATAATAAAAATTTTATCATTAATTAAATTGATAAAATTATTATTTTTCATGGTTGTTGAGTATGTAAATTATTATTTTTTATGCCCCTCAAAAAAGTTCATATTGCCCTTCTAAAAAAATTTATCTTTAAATTATTTTTAATGCCCCCTAAGAAAAACTTTACCCCCCCTAAAAAATTTTCCTAGCACGTGAGCCGTACACAATCATCGCCACCATTTCTCTGACACACGCAAACAAAATCACCTAATGGCTCTAGTTATTTTTGCACAAATCAAAGAATACACCATATTTACTTCAGGCTTGCCGCTTGCGGTTTGTTGTCTCTATAGCCTACAACACTTTTAATCTTTATACATAGATAAGGTTCCCAACACCATTCACTTACACCCATAGCCGGGAGCAATAGTCGTCTCTCTCAGCATAACGATTCAAAGCTTTAGTTGAATGAACTCCACAGTTCTGTCCAAGTTCAGATCTTTTTTATCACATATCTTGTCAATTCGGGCTCGCCAATTAGACCAACACACAAACTGCCACATGGCGTTCCACATTCTCATCTTCCATGGCTTTACTTTGAGGCCATTATGTTGTATGAAGTGCAGAAGGATTTGGTTGTGGCTGACAAGAGAAATCTCTAGCCATTGGTAACATCTCATCCATATTGACGCCGCAACTCTACAGTTAACGAAGAGGTGGTCCACGGATTCGTCAACTTCCTCACATAGTGGGCAACTTAAGTTGGCATTCTCTAGTTGAATTCCTCTCTTAAATAAGTTGTCCTTAGTAGGCAACCTGTTTTGAAGTAATTTTCAAGAAAAAGTTGAAATTTTGGTTGGGAGATAAAGGTTTCCAAGATTCCTTTACCTCTAGAATCGCCTCATCCTCTCTCCAATTTGATTGCATTAGGCTTCTCTAGGTTAGACTAGTCTGATGGGATTATTCTCAACATTGTTAGATTTAATGCCAACATTGAACACATATGTAAGCATTGTTAATTGTCATATAATGGTTGTCGAATTAAAGTGATCAACTAAGGTTATGGATCGACAACTAATATATTCATTAAGATGTGATACACAAATGTGTTGAACATGTTAGGAAGTTGTCTAATATTAAATTTTTAGTATTTGACTTGAATTATTCCTTGTAAGAATTCTAATTAGTATTAGAATTCATGCCCATAAATATGAGATCTCTTAACTATTAGGGTTGAGAAGAGAGGTAGAAAAAAGAGAGAGACTGAGTGAGAGAAAAATAGAGAGATGTGAGGCTTGAGATATGACTCTCTGTGTCTGCGGGACTTGAAACGTTTTCTCATTATCTTCTAGTTATTCTCTGTTTCTCTATTGTATCATGAGAATGTTATTTCTTAGTAGATTGATTATACTTGAGAGGTTTCCTTATTATCTTCTAGTTATTATCCGTGTCTCTGTTGTATCACGAGAATGTTATTTCTTAGTGGATTGATTCTCCTCTTCTCCCATGGATGTAGACTTTCAAGCCGAACCATATAAATCTTGTGTTGTTGCCTTGTTTTGTTAGTTTCGCTTTCACAAATTCTGGAATTTCCCCCCAACAAGTGGTATCAGAGAAAGGTTGTCAGATCTGTTTTTTTTAAGATCTGTAGTGAAATTTGGATCTTGATGATTTGGGATGAAAGATTTGTGATGTCTTGAACACAAGATTTGTTAAAGAAAAAAAAGAGAAGATTTTTGAGCAAATCTCCCGTGTTAACCAGTGTCGCCGCTGCTTTGATCGCTGATTTCAGAAGATTGAGGACTCCGATTGTAATGTTCTTGGTGTCATTTGAAAGCCCATTGAGGGATAAACAAAAGTTCTATATTTTTGTGGTCATGTGTGTTTGGGAAGGGTCCCTATTTCATAAATTTCGATGAAAACGCTGTTGTTCACGAAATTTAAAAGCAATCAAGTTTGACCAACGATTCCCGGAGTTTTACAACTCCGATTGCAACAATTTTGATGCCATTGGAAAGCCCATGGAATGACAAAGATATCCTATAAGGTATGGTGATTGATTGTTCAGTGTACGTGGCGAATTGTGCACAAAACCATGTGCGGGTTTTGGGATTTTGTTGGACAGATTTTCTGATTTTTTAATTGGCTAAATTTTGAAGCATTTTGTGGTAATTTGTGTATGTTGTGATGCCCCTATTTACTTGGAGTTGTAATTTGGATATCTGAGAGAACACTGTTAGCTGCTTGGTTTATCTTTTGGTTGGTATGGCGTGATAACATTTGTGGTTTATGTCAAATTTGCGAGTGACTGAGTCAAGATGAAGGAAATCTTGACATTTCGGTTAACAGATATGATCTTGAGAAACTGAAATAATGAAGCTAGACAATAAGCCAATAAAAGCTTGGAATAAAAGTTCAAGTAACTTGAAATCATGGTGGTTGATAAGTCGTTAAGGCTTGAAAGATTTGGAGCAAGGGAATGCTCGAGGAAGCTTGTGTACTGTGGTAGCTTGAGAACTCATGGTAGCTTGTTAATGGTGGCTTGGAGTATCGGCTAGTGTTCCAAGATCGATGATTCACGCTGGTTGTAAGAGTGAAAGTGGTGTGAATGAATTGAAGAAGAGATGTTCTTTTGATGAGAAGTGTTCGTCTGTGTTGGAGACCATGATCATGTTTTGAGCAAACGCAAAGAGTTTTTGTATGGTCAGAGAAGTGCGAGTACTTCTATTGATGTGAAGTCTGTTGGTCACATGGGTATGCCGTTGATGTCCTCTTCTGCAAGTTCAAGATGAGCTTGACTGGTGCACACCGTGGAGCTACCTCTGAGGGGTGGTTGGAGAAGAAATAAAGTTTGTTCGTGATACGAGAGAATTCAAGTCAATAGGGTTATTGTTGGAAAATTGTCTAATATTAAATTCCTAGTATTTAACTTGAATTATTCCTTGTAAGAATTCTAATAGTATTACAATTCATGCCTATAAATATGAGATCTCTTAACTATTAGGGTTGAGAAGAGAGAGACTGGCTGAGAGAAAAATAGAGAGATGTGAGGCTTGAGATTAGGCTCTCTGTGTCTGCAGGACTTGAAACATTTTCTCGTTATCTTCTAGTTATTCTCTGTGCCTCTGTTCTATCACGAGAATGTTATTTCTTAGTGAATTGACTCTCCTCTTCTCCCATGGATGTAGGCTTTCAGGCCAAACCATGTAAGTGTTATTTCCTTGTTTTGTTATTTCCGCTTTCACAAATTATGGAATTTCCCCCAACAAAATAATTTAGGCAAATGCTAAAATCATTTATGGACTGATTTTATTAATTGCAATTTAGAGGGCCAAACTTTGGGCAACCAATAATGTAATTTATTGGGCTGCAATTCCATTGGCCCATGAAAAAACTAGTTAGGGTTTGACCTAATCAGTTACCTTCATAAAATAAGGTTGCTCCCCAAGACACAAGAAGTACAAGATAGAATTGCCACGTAAGAAATAGACGATTTTCTGTAACCAATTCTTCTCAAGATTTTTGTTGCCTTGTTTATTCTTCCCATCAAAGATTAGAGAGGCAATATCAAAAGAAATTGTGTAGGTAATCTTGCAAGAGCGATCTTGTAGTCTTGAAAGGGCTCTTCTTATTACATTAGGTGATTGCAGTTGAAGCTTTGGATTTTGTAAATGCACTAATGGAATCAGGTATCATGCTAGATCTATACACTTTTGTGGTTTATGAGGGATAATCATGTTAACATAAATAGATCTGTGTATTGGCATATATATTGTGATTTTTATATGTCAATACTTTGTTTAACTATCAATTATGAATCCAATAAGTGGTATCAGAGCCAGGTTTCTATGCTAATTTGGTTTATTTGTTAGACCTAGATAGCTATTATTATTTTTTGATGACTACTATGAATTATGTTGTTTTAGATCTATGGTAATTTTGGTTTTTTTCAGAATTACATGACAAGTTTGATGATTGTCTTCCTTATTTGTTATTCCGCTGGTTGTTTGCAAAAACCAGTGCATCCGATTTCTGACATACGAAAGTTTTTTGTCTATTAATGGAATGAGAAACAACAATCCTATTTGCAGTGCCATTACAAAAGCAAATATTTTTCGATTAGTCTGATGTTTACAGATGTTTTTCTAGAATTTTTGCAGAAAAATATTTAAGAGGTAAAGAAATTCAGTTTTCCAGTAAAACTTTGAAACTTAAAGAAATTTTCTGAAAAATTATTTTTTAAAAATCTTTGTAGTTTTTTGGAAATCATTTTTTTTTTGAAGATTAATATTTCAGAAAGTCAAAATTATTGTTCTTTTAAAGGCAAAGATATATGTAATTTGGATTTGGATTGATTGAATCTTATAAGTACCCAAATGTGCCTCTTTTTGATGAGATTAGTTTAGATTCACTTTATGAAGGAAGTTAAGGTACAAATAATGGATGGGATTATTGTCGGCCCAAAGTAAGGTAATGGCCATATAAAGTTATTTGTGCAAGTGAGTGATAATAAATTATAGTGATGACCAATATGCTTTATACATATGTCAACATTGTTGG
>JAOWBN010207232.1:0-14238 GCA_028565015.1 Pinguicula moranensis | reverse complement strand
TTGATTAAATAAATTATTTTTAAGGGTTCAAAAAAATATATGTTATTTCTCATAGTTAAAATAGTTTAAGAAAAATTATATCCCAAAACTCATTATATAAGCTAAGGGCAAATTATTATATTAGCTAATTTAATTTATTTAAATTATCATATTAATTAAATAAATAATATTAATTAATTAAATTTATTTTTCATATTTGATTAAATAAATTATTTTTAATGGTTCAAAAAAATATATGTTATTTCTCATAGTTAAAATAGTTTAAGAAAAATTCTATTCCAAAACTCATTATATAAGGTAAGGGCAAAATGGTCAAAATACCAAATTCTACCCGAAACCCTAGTTTAATCCACCCGAACAGTGGCGATACCGAACAAGCAGTTTCCAGTATTCCCCTCTGCAGCCCAATCGTTACCAAACAGGCTTGAATAGGGAATCTCAAAGTTTCCCTAAAATATTCCCAAAATCAGGTTTATTTTTCCCTGGACGCCAAACCCACCCTCAGTGTAAATGTGATGCACGAAAACCTGCAAAATTAGGAAGTAATGGGGGCATATTCCTAATTAAGGAAGATTTTAGTATTTTGGGCATATCTTTGGCTATGGTTATCAGAATCGCGTCTAAGACCTCAATTCGGAAACATCTTTTAAGTGTGTACGTTTTTTCTGGGTAATTCATCTTCAAGTTTTCTATCTTCCCTTTCGAATATTAGTTTTAGTTAAGTTTTGCTATTTTTGATAATAAATTAATCTGTCAATTAGGAAGGTAAATTAATCCCGATTTTGGCCTAATTTCTAGCAGATTCCTTGTTTTGATTTAAACTTTAATTTGGAGTAATTTTCAAATTTTGCCTTTTTTGGCAAATTCGAATATTTAAGAATTTCTGCTATAAAGTCCGAGTTGTGAAATTAGTTTTAAAATCATTTGAACTACTATTGAATAAAATTGAAAACCCTAAAGAATATTTCTCTAGTTTTTGGGCAATTTCTGTTGTTCTTACTTGCAATTCATCTAGTTTAACTAACCAACAGGATAATCACTATTCTGTCTGGCGTCAGTTGGTATCAGAGCATCAACATCTTCCTAGGAACTCAACATGGTCGAAGTTGTATCACAGGGACGTGGTGCACAGGATCGTGTTCGTGCTCATGGTCTTCGTAGGCAGGTTCCGAGTGAGGAAGTCCAACACCGTGATCGCAATGTTCAGGACATGATGATGATTGAGAATTTGCAGAGACAATTTGCATATTTATCCTAGCGATTAATAGCGCAACATTTGAAAGCTCCTGACAATCTACAGGAATTTGAATATTCCTTGTTTGTCGAATCATATGGAGAAGAAGATTTGGATGACAACTCTGAGTATGAAAGTCCTCCTATTTTTGATATAAATACAGATGATTTTGAGGAGGGAATTGAGTACGACAAGTCTTCAGGTTTTCACTTCTCTTATTATGTTTTGATGGAGAATTTAGTGAAGCAGACCTTGGTGGCGCCGATCAAGTTGACGAACCAATTGCCCATTATGCTTATCTTGAGATCCTGGTGGCCTTAGTATGAACTCGAGGTCGAGTTCTTTCCAACCCGGGGAGAATGATGCAGAAAAATCAGCAAAATTAGGAAGTAATGTGGGACATATTCCTAATTAAGGCAAATTTTAGTATTTGGGGCATATCTTTGACTACGGTTATCAGAATCGCGCATAAGACCTCAATTCGGAAACGTCTTTTTAGTTTGCATGTTTTCCTGAGTAAGTCTTCTTCAAGTTCTACTATATTCCCTTTTGAATTATTAGTTTTAGTTAAGTTTTACTATTTTTGATAATAAATTAATCTGTCAATTAGGAAGGTCAATTAATCCCGATTTGGGCCAAATTTGTGGCAGATTGTGTTTTGATTTAAACTTTTGCAAGTAATTTTCAAAATTTGCCTTTTCTGGCAAATTCGAATATTTAGGAATTTCTGCTATAAAGTCCGGTTTATGGACTTAGTTTTAAAATCATTTGAACTATTATTGAATAAAATTGAAAACCCTAGAGAATATATCTTTGATTTTCTGGGTAATTTTTGGTTGTTCTTCTTTGCAATTCATTTGGTTTAACTAACCAACATGATATTCATTATTCTGTCGAGCGTCAAAATGCTATGAAGATTAAACCTGAAGCAGTGCAGATGAAACAGAGTGTTTTGGCCACTCTGATTTCCAAGTACCAATGCCAACGGAATGCATGTCTTGTTCTTGGGGACTCATATCTGCCTGCGCCATTTTTGGATCCCTGGGATTGAATTTTACCTCTTTAGACCTGTTTCCGCTAAATCAACAAAATCAATCAAGTGAAATTTGAAGAGTTTCAAATGCAGCAGTAATGGCTTAACTTACTCTTCTACTTATCTTTATACAGGTTGGATTTTCAAATTCTGTGTTTAATTTGACAGGGTCCGGTCCATGTCCATCTCGGGTTCGTTTGGTACCGTATTTGAATACGGATAAAGCCAGATTTCACTGAGTTATCCCACTTAAACCTTCGTTTGGTGCCCCGCCCATCATTTTCCCTGCCCGCGGGATAACTCATCGGGCAGGGACAACGGACAGACAACCCTATGTTTTATGTCCGGAATTGATGCAGGGTTTAGGCAATCCTGCTTCAACTTGGACTGTGAAATGATTATTTTGCCCTTTTGACCAACAATATTTACAGAAAACCCACTATATAAGGTTTTCTCCCTCATTTTCGACTTTATTTCTCTGCTCATTTTCGACTTTATTTTTTCCTCTGTCGAATTTTACTCTCGGCCGCCATCGCCCTATTCCGACACCTTCCTCCTTAGCTCCTCCACCGTATTCGAGGTTATCTGATGACAAGATTCGCCCACGGTCGGATTTCTTTTCACACAATTTGGACAGTCGTTTTTGCCTTGTTCAACGGCGGCATACGACAGCTTCTACGCCGGCGAAGGAGAACCAACAGTGTCGGGCCCGGCGGAATCATCCACGTCGGGTCTGGGTTCACCGGCGGCGTACAAATTTCAAAAAGGAGAAGGCAGGAGTAGCGGAATCACCTCGAATCTCGCCTGGACCGCCCACTTCATTTTATTCGCACCTTGAAACCGGACCGGACCATTTTTCAAACGGTCCAAACCCGTATCTGGCCATTTTGTATAAGCCCGAAACCGTATCCGCCCGTTTAAAAATGGGCGGATACGGTTTAAAAATCGTTTCGGCCCATATCCACCTGTTTTTTTTTTTAAAAATAATGAATTAAAATCGCTTCGGCCCATATCCGCCCGTTTTTTTTAAAAAAAATAACGAATTAAACCGTTTAACCCATTTATATAAATGTATATCCGTTTAAACTGTTTGAACTCGCACGTTTTCAAAAAGAATGAAATTAACCCATTTATAAAAAAGTTTAAAGTCTAAATTATAACTTAAGGTTTATAAATTTTAGGGTTTAGTTTAATATTTAAGTTTCAACTCCTAGACCTTAAATAAACCATACGTCCTGAACTAAACTCTAAAATTAATAAACGTATAAGATTAATAGGTTAACCATAACATATAAAGTATACTCAATTTGTACCTCAAGTTTATAAGATCACAACGTTTGGACAAATTATGCTTATAAATATATACAAACTTATAAACTTGGGATATATATTTATAAACATATGATGTATTTATATAAATTACGTGCTATATATAAGTTTAAAGTTAAAAGTTTATACCCTAATTAATTAGTTCATATCCTAGTCCCTACGTCCATAAGTTTATAAATTTATAAGTTATATTCTTAAGTTACAAAGTTATAAATTTATATAAAATTAGGGTATGAAATATAAATTACAAGTTTATATAAGTTTATAAACATAATTTATGAACTATAAAGTATAAACTTGTAAATATATATGAATTTATAAACTTATCTTAAAATATGAATATGAATTATAAATTATAAATTTATATGTTATAAGTTTATTTTTGTAATTTTATAAGTTATAAAGATTTAAATTATAAAAATAAAAATAAAAAACGAAAAAAATGAAAAATAATGCGGTCTAAATGGGTCTCGCCCGTATCCGCCCGAATAAAAATTTGATAAACCATATCCGCCCGTTTTACTAAATGGTATCGGACCGTCCATTTTTCTGTCCTAAACCGCCTAAGATCACCCATTTTTAAATCGGAAGGGCATAAAATTGGTTTGGACCGGGCGCCTATCTCTAGAACTATATACATTGATCTAATTATTTGAATGCAAAATTCAAAATTTCCCACTGCCATCCCCGCAATCATTCAAACTTTTCTAGAGTCAATGTTGTTTGGCTTATTATTATTATTTTTTTCTTTCGCAACCAAACAAACCATGGAAATCAAATCAGGTAACGTAAGAAAATCATCCGAAAGTCCCGCCCACCGGACGAATGATGAACCGACAACTTTAATTTTCAGCTTTCACGTCTTCCAAGAAAGCTTTGCACGAGATCAGAAACCACACAGGGGAGGGGAGGGGCGCAGCAGACATGGAAATTCAACAAGCAACACGACGTGGCGTGCTAAGCAGCTAAGGTAAGGAGTCCCTTTTCGTTTGAAGTTTTCATACATAATCCAAAACACAGACACAATCCCCAGACAGACAAGACATCATACTGATGACTGATCGCATATAAAATCTTCCTCTTCTTCTCTAATCGACGCAACCACCACAACCAAATCCAAAGTAAAGGGACATTATGGAGTTCATAAACACGAGATCCCATGAGATACAAGACTTTTATTATCGTATTACCACAATTGAGGCGAAACTACACTACATCATTAATTTCAACACCACGCCCACACCAACATGCTTTAATTAAAACAAAATGGGGAATATGAGAAACATTCAGAAGAACCCCTTCAGAGAGAGACCGCGCTTTTATTCGTTCCGTGATGATGGAGAGCGGGGGATCGGAGAACAATGTATCTGTAAGCGGCGACTTTCCTCCGGCGGGAGGCAGTGTTATCCACCGAAAGCACCAATTTTCCGGCATCCCTGGTGGTGTACGAATTGCTAATTGCCTCCTCGTTGACGGACATTCGTCGAGACTTCTCCACGGCGATGATGTAGCCGGCTTCCGCCGCCGGTACGAATTCGGCGCTGTAATCTAAATCCCAGCCTCCAACTACTAAATCCCACGTTATGGTGGAACCGGCCTAATACACCAAGCAAAACACTTATCCATATTTACCAGTAATTAAAATTGAAAAAACAAAATAATTGGAAAGAATATAGAAAGAAACAAAATTGAATCTCCAAAGGATAGAAGGAGAGCAGAAGCCTCAATTACCTCGATGCCCTCGATCTGAATGTTCACCTTCTCTCCGCCTTTAACAGCGAACTCCGATGCTGGTTTAGGAGGTCCGTTCAACAAATCGCTAGGCCGGCTCAGACCGCCGTACTGGACCGGAACATTCTCCGGCCTGATGAATCTGACGAAGGGAGATGAACTTAAGTGCAGAGAATGGAAACTGTACACGTTTGTCCAGATATAGCAAAACATAGATAAATACGAAAAACAGACAGCATTAAATGGTTTGCCATCAGATTATACAAATGATGTCATCTACAGACTACATTACTTCTGGCGGAGGAGGTAAAAAGGACAAAAGAGCGACAGGGTTGATAATTAATGCCAGAGGATTAAAAATCAAAGGAGCTGAAATTGAATGAAGAAAATGTGAACAGATATTAATACTCACTTGTAAAGCGTCTCCGCAGTATTTCCTTCCTTGGATATGACGAACTTACTCTTCGTTCTCTGAGTCAAAAATGGACTAAACATTGAATACAGTAGGCTAAAGTACCACGGCACGTTGACAAAGATCTGCAAGGCGGATCACAGAACTTAGAAGAGGAAACAGAACCCAGAAGAGAAAACCAATGAATAGATTTAAAAGAAAATGTTCAAAAAATCCACCTTTCTAGCAACCAGTTCCGGATAATTATCTTGAAAGAGTGAAAGAATTCGATTTGAAGCCTCTCTGAGTTGCCTTTTAGGCATATTCTGAAGATCAGTAACCTGAATGATAGAGTTCACTCCCCCAGGCTTGAAATCCAGCAGCTTAATCCCTCTCTCCAGAACCTGTACCCTCCACCTCAAAAACTTAATCAATTTATCATCATCTCCGAAGATCCTGTCATACATTTCTCTGTCCTTAAACATCCCGTAAGCATTGTAGCAAATCGGGTGTCCTTCTCTGTCATACCCATGCATGTAAGCAACCACGCCTTCCAGCTCCTTGAAACACAAATCCTCCTCCGTAATGACGCCTGTCCCGAATTCTTCCCTCCAGGCCAGGCATTTAAGCAGCATTGAAAGCGCCTCTGGAACCTTAAAATCCCTAGCACGGAGGAACTTGAGAAGGATGACGTCACCCCGCTCGTCCACACCATCGAACAGTGGGATGCCCCACATTGAATCGTTCCCGTGGGGGCCGGATATGAGCTGGTCTTTAAGCTCCTTGAGAGCTTTCCTCTCGTGGGTCTTGAGGTGGGAAATAAAGTACTTATCTTCTTTGAAGGAAGTGGTGCGGAAGGAGGCGGCACCGATTAATGAAGAGACGAAGCTTTTCTTCGGAGGCTCCTGGGTGAATTCCGGAGTTCGATTTTGCTGATGGGTTTTCGCCGGCGATGTAGACTCCATGGGTGTAAACCAGAAAATGTAATGAAGAAGGCAGTACTCAGTAGGGGGCGCGGAGTGGAAGAGTAAAGTTTATTGGGATAGTGAGTGAAGTAGCAGGGAGTTTTGTAGCGATCGTCATATGATATATGTTTGTTGTTTATAGTGGCATAGGTCAGGGAGGTGGGGGAAGGCCACACTGCTTATCTGTCCTGAAACTGTACCCTATATCTGTTTGAAAAATGTACAACTCGCCATTCGCAAATCGTCAGTGGTTTGAAAAATGAACGAAGGCCATGTTATGTTGCTATTCATATTAACTTAAAGGAATATAATATTACTACAATAAACCAAAAAAAAATATCAAAACCCCTGTAATGCAATGTCCAATATAATCGATTTATGACATTGAATTATATCTTTCATTCAAAGTTGATTTTTTTCATTGTATCATCAGTACAGTTTATAGACAGGGTAGTAATTCTAGCTGAGGAAGGATCATGGTGAATAATGAAAGAATTAATTGTAACTAATTCTTTCCTTTTATATAATATTCCAAGAATTCTTCCTTATTTATTTTTGGTAATCGAACACTCTCCCTCAAATTGAATTAGAGGATCTTCAATTGCCCAATGTGATATTTAAATTCCCAGTGGGGACTGCCTTAGTTAGGATGTCAGCCAGTTACTCTACTGATCGGACAAAGGGTAGACCGATGGTGCTATCTCCAAGCTTCTCTTGAATAAAATGTCGGTCTAATTACACATGCTTAGTCCGATCGTATTGTACCAGATTTTTTCGATGTGCTAATATCAGCCATGCATCACAGTATAGGGGGCATGTTTCTGTCATGGGATACCAAATTTCGGTCATCAATTTTCTTAGCCATAGAATTTCTGTCAGCCTTCTAGCAACCCCTCTGAACTCTGCCTCAGCACTTGATAAGGTAATCACCTTTTGCTTCTTACTTTTCCAAGTGACCAGTTTACTCCTATAAACATAAAGTGACCTGCAGTTAATCTTCGATCAATTGGATTTATTGCCCAATCTGCATCTATGTAACCTTGAATTTAGAGATGCCCATTTCTCTTGAATTGGATCCCCCTTCCAGGTGATCCTTTTAGATATTTGACTATCCTGCTGCCTCAAGATGATCTTCTTGTGGATTGTGCATAAACTAACTAATGATGCCTACAACATATGCTATGTCGGGCCGTGTATGGGATAGAAATTAATTTTTCCACAAGTCGTTGGTATTGTTCTTTGTCGACTGTGGGGGGCCTGTCGGTCATCTGTACCTTATGATTGGCAATAGCTGGTGTGCCCACTGGTTTGCAGTCCATAAGGCCTGTTTCAGCTAAGAGATCAAGCATATATTTTCAATGAGAGATAAAGATCACTACCTTTGACCTTTGGACTTCGATCCTGAGGAAGTAGTTTAGTTCTCCGATGTCCTTAATTTCAAATTCCTCGAACCAATTTTTCCGAGTATGGCAATTTCATCTGTATAACTTCGCGTGATTATCATATCATCAACGTATATGATTAGGCATGTCATGTGCTCCCCATGTTCCTTTAGGAATAGGGTGTGATCTGAATTGCTCTGTCTGTATTCATACCTCTTCATTGCCGATGTTAATCGTCCAAACCATGCTTGGGGTGAGTATTTTAAGCCATACAGAGCTTTCTTCAACCGACATACTCCACCTTGTTTAAACGTGTCAATGAATCTCGGTGGATTTGCCATATATACTTATTCTTTGAGGCTTCCATGTAGGAATGCATTCTTTACATCAAAATGGTAGAGTGACCAATCTAAATTTGTAGCAACTGAGAATAGGACTCAGATGATGTCGATTTTTGCAACTGGTGAGAAGGTTTCCTAGTAATCAATCTCATAGGTCTGAGTGTATCCTTTTGCTACTAACCAAGCTTTGTGACGCTCTATCGTGCCACCCGCTTTATGTTTCAGTGTGAACACCCACTTACATCCCACTTCTTTCTTCCAATTTGGCAATATGCATTTTTTCCACGTGCCATTTTTTTCTAGGGCTATCATTTCATCTTTCATTGCCTGGATCCACTCCTTGCTCTATTGTGCTTCCTGAGTATTTCGTGGTACAGTAACAGAGTATCACGTGTTGCTCCCCCTAGCCGAGTTGGCCATGGGGTATCTGGATGTTCTGGGCTCATCCTCAGGTATGTATTTTTTTGGAGGAATTCCTCGTCTACTCCTCTCGAGCAGTCTGTACCTATCCTTTTTTTTGTCTATTTTTGGAGTTGTATTTTCAAGATTAGAGTAAATTGGTGCAGAAATATCTTCAGTAATAGGTTCCAGATCAAAGTGTCTTACCTCAGGATACCTTGACGGACAAAGGGTAGTGTGAACATCTGTAATAGGAGCATGCTCTTCGTCTTCAAAGGCAGTCTCTATTGGGGCGTTCACTCGCTCCACCGGGGTGGTATCAGGCATGTTATGGCTATGTAACAAATTTAAGGTCTCCCTGAATTCCCCATGACCACTGGATTGGTTAGAGTAATAGAATTGAGTTTCAAGGAAATTGCAATCCATTGTAGTATACATGCGATGGGTGATAGGGTCAAAACATCTATACCCCTTCTTGTTGATCCCATATCCTACAAAGACACATTTGACCGAGTAGGAATCTAATTTGTTCTAATCAGTTTTGGGAATATGGACAAATACCGTACATCCAAAGATGCGAGGATGTAGGGTGAGGGGTTGTGGTACTTTGTCTAGAGAGGTCAGGGTTTGGAAAAGTGTTTTCAACTAGAGGATTTTTGTTGGGAGGCGATTAAAGAGATATACTGTTGTGGCAACCGCCCCTGGCCAAAACATCTTAGGGACATTGGAATCAAACATTAGGGCCAGGGTGATTTCTAGAATAATTCTATTTTTCCGCTCCACAATCCCATTTTGTTCTGGAGTATGAGGGCACATAGTTTGATGGATCAGGCTCCTATCATGGAAGAAAATGACCATGTTCTGGTTAATGAACTCCCCCCATCGGACCTAAGGGTCTGGATTTTCCTGTGGAGTTGAATGTCGACCATAGCACAAAATTCAACAAATTTGTGATATACCTCCGATTTGTTTTTTAAGAAGTATACTCAAGTCATGCGAGTACAATCATCAACAAAGAGGAGAAAATATCGAAATGAACTAGACCCAGAGTTAGGGGCAGGAGCCCACACATCAGAATGGACTAAGGAAAACATAGTGGTAGTTCGAATATTGCTCACAGAATAAGAATGTCGATGACTTTTTGCGAGTAAACATGTCTCACAGGAAATCTTATTGTTGGAAAAAAACTGGGGAAATAAGAGCTTTAGATAACCATGGGTGGGATATCCGAAGCGTCGGTGCCACAACCAAGGTTACCTTTTAGCCGTCCCGTGAGCCAGCATCGCGGCCCCTGGTGAGCCACCTCATCAACGTAGTACAAACCCCTACGTTAAGTGCCATGCTCAATGATCTCTCCCCTCTTGATATCCTGTAATAGGCAGAAAGACGGAAACATCAGTACCATGCAATTTAATTCTTTAGCCACATAACTTACAAATAGGAGTTTGCATGATAATGAGGGAACAAGAAGGCCATTTGGGATGGTAATTTTTTCAGCAACTCAAATTTTGCCTGCACCCTATACCGGAACAATCCCCCCATTGGCAGTCTGAATGCAATTTTTCTTGAGTATGGAGGAAGTGAGGAGGTCTATGGCATCATTGGTCATAGTATTTGTTGCCCCACTATCAAATATCCACGGATTGATCATATGGTGTTCGGGAGATTTTGTTGTGCAGGCTATAGCTGGGTCAAATTTTTTGGGTTCCTCAAAGTCAAAGCACCCAGGGCTAAAGTACTTGGGGTTAGAAATTGAGGGTTCGGGTGTATGTGGGCTTTTCTAAAAAAATTTGGAGTTCTGGGGTGTTTTGTGGTTTTTTGAGATTGCGGGGGGCTTATATGGAGTTTGGTGAAAGATCTGGACGGTTTTGAGATTCCCGAGCAGTGTGGAGACTGCTCTGACAAAATAGGACAGTGCAAGGGCCACAACGGGATTTCGAGATTGGGATGGGGCTGTTTGGGAATTCTACGAATTGTGGGGGCATATATGTAAATAAGGAATTATCTTGGGGTGTATATGATATCGTTGAGAAGTCAGAGGGTTTGGAGATGAATCGACATCTCCAAACCCGATACCTATCTCAAGAATTTGTCCCCCGCCCTCGTTTCTGTCGCCACGCCATTCTCCTTCAATTTCACTATGTTCAGTTGCTTCTACAGAAATTGCCCCAAACCCTGTTCTGCCAATGTTTGGTGTGTTGCCCACTGAAGCTTTTTCGTTGGTGGCGACCATTCCCGAACCTTTTGTGCCTTTTTTTTCTCGTTCGGCCACTAGTCCGGATATCCAACTCGCTTGAAACACCCTTCGATGGTGTGGCCTTTCTTTTGGCAGTCTGTGTACATAGTTTAGTCTAACCGACTCCATTCATTCGGGATGATGATTTGGCTGCGTGTCCGGCCGGATATGACCGAGAGTTGGTCATATAGCCTCTTCCCATGCCCTGGGATGAGTCACTACTGCCACCTGTTGTCGAATTTAGATTTCCTTGGCATGCCATTTCACGGTGGAGGGTGGCATAGGCCATTTCTACTGAGGGCAGCGGGTCTTCTTTGAGAAGATCCCGCTTAACGGCATCGAAGCCATTGTGGATGGCGGCGAGAAGTTGGAACAACCGTGTTTCCTATTTGAGATGATTATAGGAAGTAATATACATAGGGCACTTCATGGGGTTGAGCTGCCTTCTGTCAATTTTTCTCAAAATTCATTGTAATGCGATATAGAGGGATTCAAGGGTTCATATGCCCTGCTGGTGTCTGCTAGCCCGTATCTACAGATCATAGATCTATAGTCTGCTCTGTTGCAATAGGTGATGGCCAAGCCATCCCAGAGTTCTTTGGCCGATGGGTATTAAATAAACTGATCCACCAGGTCCGGATCGATTGAGTGTAATAACCAGGAACAAACATTTAGATTAATTTGTTCCCGGACTATGAACTTCTGGTTGCTAGGCTTTGGTGGAGGGGGGTCGCCAGTGATGTGGCTGAGGCGTCCCCTCCCACCTATGGCTATTTTCATTAGCCTGGATCATATTGAAAAATTATGATCCGTGAGTTTGGCATTGATTGAAGCAGTTGAACTGGATTCAGAGAGTTTGTTTGGAATTGTTTGAGGAGATGAGCAATCTAGTTGGACATGTTTTCAATCGATGTATCGGCTGCTGAGTCGATGGTGGGCTGTTTGCCTATGTCGTCGGCCATAGTGCTTGGTCTAGACAGACACCGGGGTAGATGATGAAGTCTATGTGTGTATCCAAGGATGAACACATGGCTCTGATACCATAATAGATTTCTGACATTGAATCATATCTTTCATTCAAAGTTAATTTTTTTTCATTGAATCATCAATACATCCTATAGACATGGTAGTGATTCAAGATGAGGAAGGATCATGATAAATAAGGAAAGTATTAATTTAGAAAATATTCCAAGAATCCTTCCTTATTTATTTTTGGTGATCTAACACAATACACTTCAAGTGTTTTTACCTCGTTGGATGGACTTCCTTTGCTTTGCAAAGATAAACCAGTTTATGTTTCGGGCCAATACACTTGTTCATGTGTGGAGTCTCCAAGAGGCACTCCATGGCGATAAGAACTTGAGCCTGCAAGTGTTTCACCTCATGTGTCCAGGAGAGAGGAGCAACAAATGCAGATTTCCTTATTTCGAGCCATCAAATCCAAGAAAAAGAACTAAATCCTTGCTCCTCCGAGGAGAACCGAAAGCCACAATCTGGATTCGTTGGGGGATGTTGTACAATGTGATATCCAGCGGAATGCCAACGGGTAGACTGGGAACGAACGGAAGTGGAGTTTGGAAGTTATTTTCTCCAACATCAATTTGGGCATTAAGGTATGCCGGTTCTCCGGATAATGGAATAGGCTTCAGAGAGGAGATGCAGTGAGTTCTGGAGCAGGTGTAACTTGTGATGGAATACATCTGCACGGGTGTCGATTTCACATGATGCAGTTTGAAGTTCGATCACGAATTTTGGAAGATCAATGGCTCCTTTTGTACTCAAATGCTCAGCACGACGAAGAAAAGCATTCAGTTTTTTCATGTAGTCGTCAGAACAGCAGGTCCCTCCATAAGACAATCTCAGTGTACAAGTCACGAGCATCAGCTCCAACAGATGAAATAATTTAAGTCTAACTAGAAAGAGACCTACTGAGAAGCTTTGAGCATCTACTGACCTCTTGGGAAACTTTTCGGATGATGCTGGCCACAAATTTTCCATGTTTTTGACCAACTTTATAAACAGAATTAAACATATCAGCTTCATATTGCACTTGTTTCTTAAGACCTTCAATAATTGTATATGTAAGCCACCATGAGAACAATTGAGTTATTGAAACAAACAAGTCTGTGGATAGCGTTCCAAGTTCTCTATAAAACCTTCAATACATGCCCTAAACACCGCCAACATCTGAAACTTTGTAAATAGGAGAACTTTCCTAACACCAGACCTTATTGAGATATTGTTATCGGTCAATGTGGCAAATAACTGCAAGAAAGTGGCAAATTTATATGCCTAAATATCGATATTAATGTAAGACATTTAAATGGATCTAGAATTTACCATGTGCAAGTCAGTTTCGTCCATAATGAGATGGTTATGTAAAACTGTATTATACAGAGTAGCCAAAGCTTGCATCCGCACAACAACTGAATCATCACTCAACATATCCATCAATATATGCACAGCCCTGGTAGCAAATTCAGTTCAGTAGATAGAGGAGTTAGCCTTTGCAAAGCATGAGAAGCAGATTTTCTGACCTTAAGTAAAAGACAGAAATTCTAAGCATTAGCAGATACCTAGTATCTTACAAAAATCTATCTATATCTATTAATGCCGCGATGGTCCAACTCAGCATTACACGTAATTTTCGGTCCGCACAATCTGATTGGTCCACGTGTCGCCTTACGATTGGTCTTCTGCTTCGTGACAAACCCAGTCCAGATCTTTCGTCTCTCAGATCTTTCGTCTCTCTCCGTCTCTCGATCCCCGTCTCTCAGATCTTTCGTCCGTCCCCGTCTCTCCGTCCCCGTCTCTCCGTTTTAGCCCACCACCATTTCTCCACGGACAGTGTTTGGTTTTAGTCGGGGAAGCAAAGGGAGTAGGGGATTCGAAAGAATCGAATCGAGAAGCAAATCTCAAACAGCAGAAAGCAAAACCGGGCACACCCTCCAAACCCGCCCTTCCAAGTCACTGCAGCAGATTGAGACGAAGGTGAACCAACTCCTTGACTACGGGAGCGAAACTTTTGACGATTTGAGGAGTATCGTTACCAACGGTCCTGCAGAAGTTCAATGAGATCGAAGCGGGAGAAGAGGCTAAGAGCGATAAGGAGAGAGTTGGTGCCGCAAAGCTCGCCGTTCAGGAGGCCGCCCTTGCCGCACCCAAGCTTCCGGTCAAGGCGTCTCCGTTCGCCGCCT
>JAOWBN010207221.1:0-14244 GCA_028565015.1 Pinguicula moranensis | reverse complement strand
GTCAAGCGTAGGAATGTATCATCCTTGATCATTAATTACTTTCTTGATCTTCAGTACATAATTGTTAATATGTGATTATCCCATATTCACAAATGGATGCGTAATAATTATTACTACATCAAGAGGCCCAGGGATATTAATAATCTCATCCAAGATGAGATGGACAAAAGTATAATCTTGATAATTCATAACTTTCAGCATGAATCGTGCATATTTGAAAAACTTACCTTTATAACCCATCAGTTAAAACGAGCGTTTGATAACCTCACGTAATACATATCCATCACCTAAAATTATGAATATCTCAGATAACTGAAGTAATACTATATGACTTTTCCGATGACACAAACACAATCCATACAGCAAGTCAATATAGGTCAAATCCAATACTCATGTACCCCATATATTTATATTTTATATGATTAAATAGATACCCAATATCAATTATCTGCGAAACATGATCATACATTTATCAACATGTTAGTTCATATAGTCATCTAGTTGTTCATTTGCTAATGGCTTAAGACTAGGGATTAATTTAGAGTTTTAATAATAATTTATGGAGTTTCACAAATTGAGTTCTCAACCCAAATCCATAATATATATAAAACTCAAGGAACAAAATGATATACATAATTCAGTATACATGAAACTAGCAAGTGCACCATCAACTGATTGATACTCTAGGTCACTAACCAATAATTATCTGCACAGCACACAAGCTTCGTAGACAAACCAATACCACCATAACAGTTCTCTCTCTAAAAATTCTCTCACCTCTCTCTAAAAACCTTCCATAAAAACATTGATTATGCCATCTTCTTCAACATCAGATTTGGGTAATCAGCCTTGGCAAGAGCTGCCAGTGAACCTGAACTTGCAACCTGAAGGTATGGATGGTAAATTAAAAGTTGTGATAAGCGAAGAAGGTGAGTGGACTATTGTGAAGAGTCGCTCAATCCCGTCTGCATCAGGACAAACTACAAAATCATGGTGGGACCTCTATTACGGTAAAGAACATCGGTCTCTGTTCATAAAGAAGCTTCAAGCATACTCATTATCATTCCATTTTATAAGTTTTCCCACTTCTTGGCAAAAAGATGAAATGTAGAATGTATTTTCAGGATATGGACAGGTTAGTGATGTTCATCTACCAAAGAAAATGATAAACCCTGGAAATTGTTTCAACTTTGTATGATTTACCAAGAACTTGGTCGATCCGTCATTGATGGAGAAATCGAATGGAGTCTGGGTGGGCTCGTTCCAACTGAAAGTGAGTGATGCAAGAGCCTGGTCTAAAAATTCTTCGGTCGGCACCAAGCTTCAAAATGTTGTGCTACCTATGTCAAAGGAACAGAGTCATCAAGTAGATGCTACTGTTACGAAAGTGGTGGGTCCAATAAAGTTCAAGCCTAACCCTGCAACCTCCCAGTGGTTAATAAAATGTTTAATCGGCTTACCAGTTTTGGTGTTGGACCTCTTAGGCCTTAACTTTGTTCTCCACGATTCTGGTTATACGGGCAACTCTGTGGTCCGTCTAGAAGGCGGTCAAGTGTTGATTAAATTGACATCTGCGGTGGACCAAAATTTCCTTATGAATGACCCTGATACAGCTGAGAGACTATGTTTACATCCTTTGCGCCCATGGAGGTTAACTAACGGTAGATTGGCGCGTCTGGCCTAGATTGAGGAGTTCTTTGCTGAGATTGCATCATGGATGGGATCTTTGATTGTGATAGATGAGAAAACACTACTACAAATTGAGATGTAATTTGGGCATCTACATGTGTTAACTGGCTCTAATAATTAGATATATTAAACCTTGGATGTCGAGACTGATGATGAGAAATTTTATATTCATGTGATGGAAGAATATGGTTCTCTCAATACGTTATTTGGTTGGAGTGTCCCTGGAAAAGTATGGCAGAGACATGGTCGAAATACTAAGTTATTTGAGGTCGGTCAACCCTGTCAAAAGGAAATCTAGAAAAGGACAAAAGAAAAGATGTTGAGGAAGAAAGAGGGAGTATCTTGAAATTGATAGAGGAAGAAGCAATGGGTAATACTTTTTTTTTGGTATGCCAAAAGCAGTGAATAATACTGCGGGAAGAGATAATAGAAATGGTTTTGGTTTGTCGGCGGCGGTAAGTAAGGCTAATGTTGCAAACTGCGAGCCTCTGGAGTACAGTGCAACCAAAATAGTGTCGTTGTTAGGTGTTTTTGTGTCGAATCAACCTAAGAATTATATTAAATTAGTATTAAACATTTAATAAAAAATATTAAAAATTTAATAAAAATTTGAATAATCACCCAATTTTGTTGACCATTAGCAAAGCGTTAAATTGTCAAAAATAATTTTATTAAAGAATTATAAAAATAATAATTTATCCGAAAACATACACAAATAAAATGCATATTAGAATTATACCATGAAAGCTAAATAGTGTAGGGGTTACCTATTTGATTTTTATAGCAACCAAAGTTCAATTTTCAAAATATCAATTTTCGGTTTTGGATTTTAAAAAATAGATAAAGTGCATAGCCAGTGGAATTGAACCTATGACAAATCACAAATATATTAAAATTCTTACACTAAACCAAGCTAACCAATTCTTATGCATTACAAAAAACAAATATACGTACAATATGATGAGGGACCAAATTAACAAAATAATTTTTTTTACATACATAATTATGTTTTTATTCAAATCTTGGGGGACCATTACCCCCTAGTCCCTCCCTTGACTCCGCCACTGTCGTCCCCATCGAATATTACACGACAACAGAAACAGACAAAAATGAATTTTTGGCTTGAACACGAGGAAATAAACCCAGACAATGTTGTTGTATATGCAAAATCTCAGTGTAATCTTATGACTGGGACGTGTGCCTCCAACCACATTGTGACAATAAAAGTTGAAGTATCGATCTCGGTCAGCTTTTATAGTCCCAACCAGGGGCGGAGGCGGGGGACCAGGGGGCCATGGTCCCCCGAAGTTTTAAAATAATATTTATACATGTAAAATATTTTATTTTTTTGTTTGTTCCCCCTTAAATCTATTAATTGTATTTGGTCAAGTAACATTGCACAAAAACTGTTACCTCATTTGGTGTAGTTTGTTGCAATTGTTGGACTTCAACCTCTCAGCTAGGGATCGATTCATGTTGCTATCTTTGAATTCTTTTTGGAAAACTGAAAAGTAAAAAAGCAACAAAATGAGAAAAGAGGGATTTGAACCCTTGATTGCATTGTATTTTCAATACTTGTAAACCAGTACACCAATTATATCACATTGATGATTCTAATAAGTAATAAACCCATATTTATATTTGTTTCAGATAGTTTTTAATATATATATATATATATAAACATTTATAGCTTTTAATATAATTATTTTCTATAATTTAATGTTTAGTTGTATTTATGGTCAACCAAATTCTAAATTTCTGAATTTGATTCTATTGTAAAGAACTTGGTTATTTGTGCAAAATTATGGAGACAAAATTCATTACCATTATTGTCTAAAATAAATTTGTAATAAAAGTATTGTTGAAATAACATTTTTATCAAAAATATTATCTAAAATAACAGCAATATTAATCATTCATTTTTTTCCTACCACAACATGTAAATGTGCATACTTGATCGGACAGATTTAACCCGACCCCAATTAAGTTTGCTCAAAGTCAAAAAATTTGGTCCTCTCTCACTTAAAATTCTGGCTCCGCCCCTGGTTCCAACCTATTCAGTTGGTGATTATTCAGGAATTCTTAGGAGTTCAATCACCACGGGCCACCGAGGAAATTTTACAAATTTACTAACGAGCCAGATTCACGATCGGCCTAATTTTTTTGGGGGGAGCAGTGGATGCTATAAAGCTCAAGTCCAAGTAGTAGATTCAGTGATTTCAGTTACATCAGAATGTCAGGACCCATGCTCGCAAAATTCTGACCCTTTAGCATAATGTTGTTACTCTAACTTTTTAGGATCACTGGCTGTCAAGAAAGGAGACACCTATTCTCTTAAACTCTGTAACTGATCCAGCTCTACAGCTTTCTAGAGTACACTTGTTGCTACTTGATGATTTATCAGCTACAATTGAGAACCCCATGAACTCGTAGTAAAACTATGTCCTGAATATGTATGTACAGTGGTTCATTGGTGGTTCCCTACTCATTGAAAGAAGGTAACGTTCCATCGTTATTTTATGTTTTCCTTTGCTGGCTAATTGATCAGTTTATTAATGTAAATTTAATTACCCAAAAAAATAAAGTTATTATCTTACTAAGTTATTTCTTGTTTGATACTCATTTTCCTTGTTTAGGAATCTGGTGGTATCACATGTTGAGTTGAGCAACTATTTGTCAGGTATTAGATTCGATCGTTTTCCTACAATTATATATGTTTTTTGATCATGACTTCCTTTCACATTCCCCCTTACATACAGGTGGTGATACCTAATACTCTAAATTTTTTATGGATTTGCTTCCTGGAGATAGTCTTTCTGGATGTTGGACAACTGTAGGGGTTGTAATTGTTAGAAAGGAAATGGGAGAAAAACATGTATTAATTGTAAAAGGAATTAAAACCTCCAATTGAAAGGGATCCTTCCTTATAACATGATTTCCTTCCCTAATTAGATTAGAAAAGTTTTATAAACACTTGTAACAATTATCAATGAAATACAAAAAACTTAAACCAAACTACCATGGTATTAGAGCAATTCGGTTCTCTCAAACCGGATTTCTAGCTCATCATCTACCCCTATTCCGCATAAACCATGACGGATCCGGTGAAAAGTACAGCAGAATCTGTCCCTTCAGAAGATATGGCGATTCAAATTGCCAAAATCCTACAACAGATAAATCCTTCATCAGAAGGCAGCCCCAAGATCACAGTGAAACTCAATAATCACAATGATACACTGTGGTCAAGACTTATACGGGTGGCGATCGGCGAATGAAGCAAGCTTCAACATCTCACCCACGACCCGCCATCACCAAACCCGAAGGAGCCAAGATAGACAAAATGGGAAACCACTGATCTCAATGTCTTTCACTGGATTCTTCAATCCATAGAACCTAAATTAGTGAATGAGCATGACGAGTATCCGTCAGCCAAAGACCTCTGGGAAGGCTTGGCAACAACATTCAGCGCACGGCTATGACAAATTGCAGGTTTTTGATCTAATATTGAAAGACAACAAACAAAACCAAGGGTCGAATACACTGGAGCAATTTTATAGCAACATGATGCAAATCTGAAGGGAGATCGACAGGCGCGCACACACACCAATGAAGTGCACTGCCGATATCACCACATTCAACAATTTATGCAAAGAAACACGGTTATTCCAATTTCTTTCCAAAATAAACGAAGAATACGACTCAATCAAGGGACTTGCTAAAAATGGATCCTCTTCCCTTAGTTGAGTCAGCGTACGCCACCATACGCTGGGAGGCCACTCGCCTCCAGATTTTAAATCCGGTGAAGACAAGCAGCGACTCCTCCTCATCAGGGATCAGCACTGAATGTGCAGCTAAATCCCGGTCAGACTAGATGAAAAATTCGTCCAAATCATCATCCTGGACTGGAAATTTGGATAAATTGAAACTTTGGTGTGATTTATGCCAAAAATAGGGCCACTCGACCGAAGGGTGTTTCAAAAAAATTGGTTACCCGGGGTGGTGGTTCAACAACAAACGGTGCGGGAAACCTGGCAGTACTGCTGCCTCCGCCGTGGGCGACTCTCCGGCCACCATCTCCGATGGAAACAACAGCAGCGACTCCCTGCCTGTTGGTGCAGGACCCACCGATTTTGGAGGGCTGACAAGTAGCAGCGCAGGTACAAAATGATTTGGGGATTTTTTGTCCCCAAATCGTGACTTAATGGATAATTTTCCTATACGCCCTTGTGTTTTGTCTGAATTTGCAGATATGCCCCGGAATTATCGAATTTGCTAATACGCCCTCTGAGACTTCCTAAACTATATATATCCCCTGCATAATTTGAATTTCTGCCCAGACCCCCTAGACTTCACCCTAGTTTCCAAAAACTCCCCAGACGTTTCAGTTTTTCGGAAACCACCCCATAGTTTCCGAAAATCTAAAACACACCCTCATAACTCTGAAAAATTGTCACCCGATCCCTAGACTTCCCAAACCTTTTGGATTTCCGACCAGATTTCCGAAAAAACAATAACCCGAAACTCCCCAAATTCCACAAAAAATCCCGAAAATTTCCCCAGATCCAAAAATATATAATCCAAATTTTTTTCCACCCGGATGTTTTGGAGATACGGACCCCATTGCCTTCATTGCACGAGAGTCTAGGGGGCGACTGCTAGTCCTTGGCTCTTTGATTATGGAGCAACAGACACGATGACTAATGATCAGTTGGATCTTCGTACTTCTACCATCCCACGCGCGTGGGACGATTCAGACAGCTAACGGTGGCATAGCTGATGTTCAGGGAGTGGGTTCCATTAAATTATCTCCCACACTAAACTTGCAAAATTGTTTATATGTCCCTTCACCCTCCTGCAAATTATTATCCATCAAATATGTTACGAAGGAGTTGAATTGTAATGCTATGATGTGCCCCACGTTTTGTCTCTTACAGGATATTCAGACGGGGGTGATCATTGGGTGTGGCACTGAAAGATGAGGGTTGTACTATGTCAACGAGGTGGCTCACCAAGGCACCGCGCTGCTGGCTCATGGGACACCTGATCGGCAAGCCTGGCTATGGCATCAACGACTTGGCCATCCCTCAACAGGTTACATCCAAATTCTATTTCCTCAGTTTTATTCAAACCTTCGTAATTTTCATTGTGAAACTTGTGTACTTGCTAAGAACCACCGGAAATATTATCTTGTTGCTCTTAGTAGGTCTACATCTCCTTTTGCTTTGATTTATTCTGATGTATGGGGACCTACACCTACCTCTAGTCCTACTGATTTTCGATATTTTCTGTTATTTATCGATGACTTCTCTCGTATGATTTGGGTAGTTTTCTCAAACATAAATCTAAAGTTCCTACCAAAATCATTGAGTTTTATAATATGGTCCATGTTAAGTTTCACACACTAATTCAGGTTCTTTGATAAGCCAACGGGACGAATTCGTCAATCAAACCTTACAAACCTTTTGCTAATCCAAGGGACTAATCCATCAAACAACCTGTGCTCATACACCCCAACAAAATTGTATCACTGAAAGACGTAATCGTCTAGTTTTAGAGATCACCCGAGCACTTATGTTAGAGTCTCGGGTACCAACTTCATTCTAACCTGAGGCCATTTCCACAGCAACTTACCTTATTAACCGCTTACCAACCAAAACCCTAAGCCTTCACCCCTCCTCAAAACCTTAGCCTACAAAGTCACCATACCACCTCCTTTATCCCTTCAGCCAGGGTATTCGGTTGCTCTATTTTTGTCCATATTCCCAAAACTAAACGTACTAAAATTGACCCTTGAGCAGTCAAATGTGTTTTCGTAGGATATGGCATAAATAAAAAGGGCTACCGATGTTACCACCCATCCACCCATCATATGTACACCACTATGGACTGTGACTTTCTGGAAACCGAATACTTTCACCAACTCACCGGTCAGGGGGAAACTCCAACTCCAGTTGAGCATGACCTGTTGAGCTCATTAGCCCGCCACATTTGTCCGTATCAGCTGACCTTACTGACTCAGACAAAGTTCCAACACATGAGCTACCGACTGTTGACATAGAACACTCGACTTCGATCTCACCTCCAATGATGCAATCGTCAGATATTCCTGAGGTACAAAATTTGCACTCTGACATAGTTTCTACTAATGAATTGCCTCCAGTTGAAAATGAACATGTCATAGTCAGGGAGCATCAACAATATGTATTACCTCCACGTAGCAATTGAGGTATTCCAGTGAAACAATATGAACTTGAATATGTCCCCAAAGCATCAAAATATCCCATGACCAATCTGGTCAGGGGGTAGCAAAGAGCCATGCAGAGCATATACAGGCGCTCTGTATTCTGAACAAGTGCCTAAAAATATTCATGAAGCTGTACAAAATGTTGTGTTGAGACAAGCAATGACAAATGAGATGGATGCCTTGATTAAAAATGGTACGGGGAACCAGTGTGAACTACCGGCAGGAAAAAGAGCTGTTGGGTGCAGGTGGGTATTTACCATTAAGCGAAAGGCGGATGGGTCAATCAAGAGACATAAAGCACGACTTGTTGCTAAAGGATATACACAGACCTACGACATCGACTATGCTGAGACTTTCTCTCCAGTGGCAAAAATTGACACCATCCGGGTACTGTTCTCTATAGCTGCGAATCTTGATTGGCCCCTCCACCAGTTCAATGTAAAGAATGCCTTTCTTCATGGCGACGTGAAGGAAGAAGTATATATGGAAGTACCACCAGGCTTCGCAGGATCTTTTAGAGAAAATGAAGTGTGCAAAGTTAAGAAGGCATTATATGGTTTAAACCAGTCACCCAAGGCTTGGTTTGGAAGATTTAGTCTGGCTATGAGGCGATATGGGTATAAACAAAGTAACTCTGATCATACTCTGTTCCTTAAAAGAAAAGGAGCTCAAATCACATGTCTGATTATCTATGGTGATCACTGGGAATGACAATGATGAAATCTCTACACTTTGGCAAAACTTATTCAGGGAGTTTGAAATGAAGGATCTCAGAGAGCTGAATTATTTTTTGGGGATAGATGTTCATCGATCAAAAAATGGGATCTTTATTTCACAAAGTAAGTACATCCTCGATCTCCTTACTGAAACGGGGATGGTAGACTGCAAACCCGCTGATACACCAGCAGTCCTGAATCAAAAACTACAAATTATGGAGGGAGCAGCTCAAGCTAATCAAACAAGATATCAACGCTTGGTTGGAAAATTATTTGTCTGTGCCATACTCGATCAGATATAGCTTATGCAGTTGGTGTTATTAGCCACTTCATACATAAGCCACAAGAAGAACATATGGAAGCGACTGTGAGAATAGTAAGGTATCTAAAAGGAAAGCCAGACCGTGGAGTCTATTTGAAAAAAATGGACACCTCCAGATCTAAGGATACATCGATGCAGACTGGGCAGATAACCCAATAGTCCGATGGTCCACAACAGGAAATTTTATGTTAGTAGGTGGAAACCTGGTGACATGGCGGAGCAGAAAAAACAAAAAGTTGTGGTTCTTTCAAGTGCTGAAGCAGAATTTCGAGGAATAGCTCGAGGACTGACATAGATCATATGGTTAAAAAATTATTGACTGAAATGGAATATATACAGTGGCAGAGGCATGTGAGCTATGATGTGACAATAAAGCTGCCATGCGGATTTCAGAAAATCCGGTACACGACGATCGGACCAAGCATGATGAGATTGATCGTCACTTTATAAAAGAGAAACTGGAAGAAACAATTGTTAGTCTTCCTTTTGTTCGGTCAGAAGATCAGTTGGCAGATATCTAGACCAGAGCAGTATCCGGAAATGAAGTACTATGCAAGTTAGGCATTGGAGAACCTCCAAGTCAACTTGAGGGGAGTGTTAGAAAGGAAAGGAGAGGAAATCATGTATTAATTGTAAAAAGGAATGGAAACCTCCAATTTTAATGTATCCTTCCTTATGACATGATTTCCTTCCCTAATTAGAATAGAAAGTTCTATAAACACTTGTAACAATTATCAATGAAATACAGAAATACAATTATCAATGAAATACAGAAAACTTAAACCAAACTATCAGAAACATCCTCTCTTCTACTGATTTTGGCTGCTTCTGGCATCATCTTTTTCTTATTAGCCTTACAAGAGAATTTTTCCTATCTTACAAGAGAATTTTTCCTCCTCTCTCTGTCCCAAAAGCCCCCCTCTTTATAGGTACACAACATGGGTTTTTTCCCATATGGCGGAAGGACACAACCACTATAAACTTGGCATGCTTCTGGAGATTGTTAATGCTCCATCTTCCACCTCTTCAATCCATGTGTAGTCTTCATGCGGTGGGATTTTCATGGGCCAAACTTGGTGGAGTGGACTGGAGAAGTGGAGGAATGGGCAAGGTGCTTATTGGGCTATACCATGTCTCCCAAACAATATCAGTACAAATGGCGCAATATGATTCCACATATCAAGGTCGGATCGAAATCGGGTATCGGGTGTTTTCACGTCTCACCGTAGTGCCTGGTTTGTCTTTCTTTACAATTGATGAATATGAATATTTTTGGGCTACAATAGCGCCCAGAAGGAGAATATGAGCTTGAGGCGAAAATTCTTATTCGGTTCATTAGTGAATTTGAGAATTTGCTCAATAGTTGAAAAAAAATAGTATCCACACAATTGTTTAAAATAACTTTAGAATATAAAAATACTTTAATTGCCTCAACCAAAAGATCGTTCACCAAAGATTTATGGGCTTTTTTTTTTTAAATAAATGAAATTTTATTATGGACTATTCTTTGGGTAGTTTCACATACAAAAATATTCAGGTCCGAAGGCTAGCATATCACCTACGAGGGGTCCTCGAGGACACCGCCTATCACTTGCTTCAAAATCACATGTCTCACCTCCTCCATAGTCATTCTCACTTGCCTGGATTTGATGGAGACTAGTTGCTTTGATCCCAACAATGGACATAGCTTATCATTGGCTTACCGGAACTGGTGCTACGCCGATATGTAGCCATGTCCTTATGAGAAAAAGATCAGCCCGATAGTCTTAGAGATACCACATATTGAGTTTGTTTTGTTCAATACATTTGACCAGTAGTATAGAATTTGTTCTAATAACAATATTGTCCCATATTTGTTCTCTGCACAACTCTATCCCTTCAAGAATCGCTCCGCCCTATTGCAAAGACTTTGGGCTTGTATTCAGTGTTTGTTTATTTTAAGTAGAAACGTCATTTATAACAATACTTTTCATATCGGCCATATCTCATCAATATTTTCTCTTTTCTAGCATTGTTTTAGATAGGCAGCTCCGATTACATAGTAATTAGCTTAAGAAAAGAGTTGAGTTTACAGTACATGGGCGGTTGGCAGGGCTGAGCAAGGATTTTGAGTACAGGGAGGTGAAAACATATTTAGAGCTTAGCATCTGGATAGGTGATTAGAGCTTAGCAAATGACTTCCCGAGACTAGTCAACGCAGCATTAAATGGATCAGTAGTAATCCAATAGAAAGGTTAGTGGACTATTGATTTATGGGAACGGATATGGCAATGAGGCAGAACTCCCTCTAATCGTTCCAATGAAAGTGATGAAGCTATTCAAAATAAAATTCAATCTATGTAGAATTTAAGTAGTAGAGGCGGAAGAGGACATGTTATGCAAACTTTGGTCAATAGGAATCAACAACAATCCTTTTTGCATGATGGCTCTATGGTTGAAAATGTACAATTGGTTGGTTTTGTTGATCATCCACTAGTTACCCCTGATGAACTTCAATACTCACCTGAGTGGCTGAGCATGAGCAATAAAAATGACGTGGAGTTTTTGAAGAATTTATGGTTATGCGTGCTTTGGCATAAGGAATTGGGAAGAGGAAAAGGAAATAGTGAAAGAGTGAAGGTAACATTTCCTATAGAAATTTATGGTTATGCGTGCTTTGGCATATAGGAATTGGGAACTCCATTTGGTTGGCCTTGGTACGGATATTGTGGAGAGCAAGAAATAAAGCTCACTTCTCCGCATAAACTCCTCATCTGCATTTGCTGCTACACGGGGTCCAAATGCAGTCTTGGTTATGGATAAAAAGAAAGGAAACAATCCAAACTGTTCCCTTATAGTTTTTCAGATTGGTTGATACAACCTTAGGCATGCATGATATTTCAAAATTAACTTTGCATATAAAGGAATCAGAGTTGTTTTCTTTACATTATGCAACTTTCCTTGCGTAAATTATCTGGTGCAATCTTACTGCTTGGAACTTCATCGTGGTACAGGGTAGGTACTGAAGAGGTGTGACTGTAAATGATCTCTGATCATAGCACATCCACCTGATGAACCAATGGTGACCGCCAAATAGTAGTAGTAATCCACACAAAGGCCTTCTTGTTTGATTGACTGGTGCATCATTACTGCTTGCTTTTTCAATGTGGTACAGGGTGTTAGTGAAAATAATGATGATCGGGAATTTATCTCACGAACCCCACCAGACTAAAGATTGGTTATTGGTTCCTATAATCAAGGATGAAGACTAGGAAATATTTAGTTTGTTTCCTAATTTCTTGTAACTTACTGTATTCAACTCTGTAACAATATTCTATATATTGACAAATATGCACACAGACTGGATCATTGAAGATCCAGTGCTTTCATCTTCATTCAACGTTTCTTTTCACGTTTCTCAAACTTTCATGGTATCAGAGCGAATTAGCTCAATCTACTTGTAGATAGATTCGCCGGATTTCATACTGCTATACTTTCTGGACTAATCATCCACATCAGTCTCGTGTGCCTCATACTTCACATTCCAAATGGCTCTCACAACTTTTTCTTCTCCAAGTCTTCCGCAACTGACCATCACTAAATGTGATGGATCAAATTATCTTATTTGGGCTGCACAAATCACGCCAATTCTTCGAAGGAACGATCTTATGGGTATCGTTGATAGATCTGAGAAGCAACCGTCCAAATTTCTTGCTGCCAAAGGGACGGATGTCACTATCGCTCAAAAATCCAATCCGGATTTTTTGATTTTGTTAAAAAAGGATCAGTATTGTTTAATTTGGATTCACTCAACTCTTATGGATCATGTTCTCATACGGGTTTTTCATCTAAAAACCTCAGCGGACGTGTGGGAATTTTTGGCTTCAAAGTATTCTGGAAAAGCAAAACAAATCTGTTTGATCTTCGTAGGAAATTACAGACACTATCTCAGGGAAGTATGTCAGTTGGAGATTACCTTGATTCTGCTAAATTGATTGTTGTTGAGTTAGGGATGAATGGATCTGAAATCACTGAAGATGATTTGATTTCTTATATTGCGGGTGGGCTTCACTCACAATTCGACCTTTTCATGGCAAATGTTAACATTCGAAGAGAAGATAATCCCATGTCACTTGAGAAATTTGAAAAATCTCTCCTTTCCTATACTGCAAAATTACCTGCTGTGGTTGCAGAAGCAGCATCATTTTTTGGTTCTTCTGGTCGCCAACTTCAGAGGAGAACACAGCAGAATGGAGGATCTCGTGAGTTTCGTGGCCAGCCTGGAGGAAATCGTGATTATCGTGATATTCCAGATTTCCGTGGGCAATTTGATCGAGATTCTCGTAATCCTCGTGAAAACCATGAATATCGAAATCCAGACCGTGATTTCAGTGTGTCTTGTGGCCACCACAGTGATTCTCGCGATTTTCGTGGCCAACAGGGAGTCCCTCGTGGAACTGCAGTACACCCATCACAGTTTAATCAATATGGACAAAATGGTTATGGGCAGCGAGGCCCAACTTCAAGAGGAAAGGGAAGAGGCAGATTCTCTCCTGGGCAATCTCACTGAAGGAACTTAACAATTGGGCCTACAGGAAGTTCTGGCCCAACAGCACCTCCACATGATGATTATTCCTCTTTTGAGCCCAATTCAAATGCAGTGAAATGTCAGATTTCTGATAAATATTATCACACAGCTTTGGATTGCTATCAGAGGATGAATTTTGCATATCAAGGGCGGCATCCTCCTTCTCAGCTAGCTGCTCAAGTAAATTTGGATATTGATGATAGTGTCTAGTTCGTTGATAGTGGAGCAAATGAACATAGTACCAACGACACTGCTCCCCTTGCATAGCATCAACCCTACTCTGGATCTGACTCGGTAGCTGTGGGTAATGGTACAGGTTTAAGCATCATGAACACTGGAACTTTACATATTAACAACCCAGTCAGACCCTTACACTTATCTTGAGTATCATTGTCCTAATTCTTCTGCTAATTTTCTTTCTGCTCATAAATTCTGTATCGACAATAAGTGCTATTTTGTTCTCACTGAAACTGGTTTCTTTATCAAGGACAACAAGACGGGACAAACGCTGCTAAAGGGACCAAGTAGTCGTGGGATGTACCCAATCCAGCTAAGCTCTCCTCAATCTCCATTGCCTGACATCAAACAAGCTTTGACTGGATTTGTTGGCACTAAACCCACCTTTTCCGTTTGGCATGCACGCTTAGGTCATTCTTCTCATGTCACTGTTCGTCATGTTATTTCCAGTTCTAAATTACCTTGTGTT
>JAOWBN010207210.1:0-14244 GCA_028565015.1 Pinguicula moranensis | reverse complement strand
CCCCCCTGGCCCCCCCCTGGGTACGCCCTTGCCTTCACAGTCAATAACTGATGCAATTTTATGAGTGGATAGCTTTTCGATTGCGAATTGGTAACAATGAAGATATTCCTTGTCATTTTTCAATCATATCTCACTCTTGTTTTCAGTTCTTTGCTGATCATTGAATTGTCTGGTAAAAAAGGAAGGGGTTGTGTCCTGGTTGGGTTTTTTAGGAAAATGTGCAACCGATTTTTTGAAATTAGTCAAACCTTTCGTTAATGCAGATCAGAAAGAATATCTAGAAGCAGGGTTGGAGTCTCGTGAATCACATAACTGCATGGTGAGGCAACTGCTGTTCGCAATACAGATAAATTAAAACAAGATCTGCCTGACCCGGCGTAATCACAAAGTCACGATCGTTTAGTTAGAGAGAGATTTAGTTTTTGTGAATATTTTGTAACAAATATAACAACGTCCACGGAAATCCATGGAGGTGTAGGAATTTTAGGGAAAAACTAGAGAGAATTCCATTGATGCTTACTTACCTATTACATTCACGAGTCCCTATATTTATAGGTTTGAAGAGCCCATGGTTATAATGTTACAATCTTTTCAAATCTATTATTTTGAGCAATACTAGTTTTATGATCTTTTACTTGTAGGTGTTTAAATTTGTGCATATTCTCAGCTGGATTGCTGCTTCTTTGCTGTGAGGCATGTGATGCCTTGGGTGCAGTATCATGGCTCTCCTTGGATGCTGTGTGATGGTTGTAAGAAGACTGAAGACATGTGAGTGTACAGTCAACACTCTCCCGTAAGATGAGCTTAAGATATAGAAAACACGTGAAACTTGGACCAAAATAACAATAAAAAAAGAAAAACAAATGTCTCATACCACTATGACTTATGCTGACTAGCGAGGGATAACTGAAATTTGAATAACTGAAAAAAAAATAAAAAATAAAGATCCAATCATAACGAAACCCAATAATTCCAGTGAATTAATAATGTCTAGCTAGATTTATTCAGTTCAAATATCCCTAAAAAAATCCAGTAACCAAATTAATTCATAAAATCGGATAGGCCCAGTAACAGAAGAGAATCAGCCAGCAAGAGAACGAACTGGATCAACCCAATAGATGAAAATTCCCCAAATCTGCCCTACGAATTGCCGCACAGGAATGTTCTCCGCCAAGGAGCTACCCTAAAAGTCACCATCCTTCTTAGCTTGGTCGTAGAGGCTGACCATCTTGGTTTGATACTTCCAAATCTTCGTTGCCGCCTTTGTGACCGCACCGGCGAATCAGAAGATGAATATAGCAAACCCAACTACTGGCGGCTGCCGGAAGAAGCTCGAGATAGATGAAGTGCCTCCGCTTGGCACTTTTGTGATGGAGAGTGCAGCGGGTGAAAGCAGGGGAGAAAATATAGAGGCTGACGGGAACGAGATTGAATTGACACTAGATTGAAAAAGGGTTGGCGAGGACGAGCGGTAGCGAAAAAGAAAGAAAGACCCGCATCAAGGTATACCCTTAGTCTTAAAATCTTGGATTTTGGTCTGAAGCAAAACAAAATGACAGCAAGAAAAGCAAAGAGATTGAAAGCTAAATTTATTTTAAGCGGAAGCTAGTAAAAAAAAAAGAAAGAACAGGGGGGCAGGAAACCCTTTGATTTTGGCTCTGATACCATGACAACCTCCATGGAAATCCATGGAGGTTTAGGAATTTTAGGGAAAAACTAGAGAGAATTCCATTGATGCTTACTTGCCTATTACATTCACGAGTCCCCATATTTATAGGGTTGAAGAGCCAACAGTTACAATGTTACAATCTTTTCAAATCTACTAATTCTGTGCAATACTAGTTTTATGATCTTTTGCTTGCAGGTGTGTTTTGCTAAATTTGTGCATATTCTCAGCTGGATTCCTGCTTCTTTGATGTGAGGCATGTGATGACTTGGGTGCAATATCATGGCTCTCCTTGGATGTTGTGTGATGGTTGTAAAAAGACTGAAGACATGTGAGTGCACAGTCAACAAAACATCTTATATATACCTGTATACATTATATAAGATGGATCATTGAAGATCCCGTTTATTCTTCTCTCAATTTTCCTATCTCGGTTACCTTTACAATTCTCTCATGGTATCAAAGCTTTTAGGCTAACGCCATCAATCCTCGATCCTAAAACTCTTTGTCTCACGCTCATCTTCATTACAAAGTACATTTACCACATTTTTTTCTCTACAACATCTTCAAGCATATCCATGGCAGCAACTTCATCCTTTGTTTCCCCAAGCTTGTCACTAATTGTTATCACTAAATGCGATGGGTCAAATTATCTGATCTGGACATCGCAAATTATTCTAATTCTTCGAAGTAATGATCTCATGGCCATTGTGGATAGAACAAACAGGTCGTTGCCCGAGTTTATGGAGTCTAGAACTGTCGATGCTGTACAAAAGAAACAAATTCTGAATTACCTTATTTGGTTAAAAAAGGATCAATATTGCTTCAGTTGGATCAATTCTACCCTAACCGATCGATTGCTTCAATTGGTATTTCATTTCAATCATGCATCCTTGTCTGTTTCTTGCCAAAAAGTACTCAAGTAAGAATCACACTGATGTATTTGATCTTCGTCGCAAGTTGCAAACCCTTTCTCAAGGTGCACGGTCATGTGTTGTGTACCTTGATGCTGCAAAACAGATTGTTGAAGAACTCAGAATGAGTGGAGTAGAGGTTTATGACGATGATTGCATCTTCTATATTGCGATGGGTCTTCATCTCCAATATGATCTCTTCCTTACCAACATTAATCTACTCAGAGAAGAGACACCAATGGCCCTTGACAAATTTGAGAAGGCACTTGGTTCATATTCATCTAAATTGCCCCTAATGGTTGCTGAATCGGTTGCCTTCTACAGCAACTCCTTTAAATTGCCAAACAGAGAGCTAAACCACAACACCGGAATTCTGGACATTCGATTTCTGCTGGGCCTCCCTAACAGTTAGTTGTTGGACCAAATTACCAGTCCTCCGCTGGTCAGCAATATCAACCGTCAACTAGGCCACCACCTCAAGCCCACTATCTGGTCCGCACAAATGGATTTCAATGAGGCAAAGGTAGACATGCGGCGAGCTTCAATTCAAATCAATGACCACTGGGCCATGCTCATCCGCCTGGGCCCGATTCCCAGAATGTTGGTTAGCTTTATTCAATTGGCCAACAACCCAACTCTAGCCTAACAACAAACAACTCATTTCATGAGCCTCCCTCCAATGCTGTAAAATGTCAAATCTTTGATAAATACTATCATACAACATTGGACTGTTATCAGTGTATGAACTTCTCTTATTAGGGTCGTCATCCTCCAGCTCGTCTTGCAGGCATGGCTGCTCAGGTTAATCTTGATGTGGATAACAATGTTTGGTTTGTGGACAATGGAGCAAATAAACATATTGACAATGGTATTATTCCTCTTGTGCAGCAACAACCCTACTCTGGATCTGACTCAGTAGCTGTTGGTAATGGTACAGATTTGGAATCATGAACACTGGCACCTCGAGTGTTAAAAATTCTTTACGACCTTTACATTTTTCCTGACTCCTTCATTGTCCTAGTGCCTCTGCAATTCTTTTGTCTACCTATTAGTTATTTGTAGATAATCATTGCTATTTTATTCTCACGGACTCTATTTTTTTTATTAAGGACAACAAGACGAGACAGACACTGCGTAAGGGACCAAGTAGTGGAGGAATGTATCCAATCAAGCTGAGTCGTTCCTTACCCACTGTTAAAAGGGCTATTGCTGGGATGACCGCTACTAAACCTACTTTGTCCATTTGGCAATCACGATTGGGCCATGCCTCTTCTCGTATTGTTCGTCATGTTATTCATAACTTTAATTTACCTTGCACAAAGTTTTCTAGCTCTGAGTCAGTTTGTGTCATGTTAGCTTGGAAAAAAGTAAAGAATTGCCTTTTGAATCCTTAACCCGTGCGACTTCGCATCCGTTGGAACTCTTTCATTCTGATGTGTGGTCTACTTCAATTATGTCTATTAATGATTTTCGTTACTATATTATATTTGTGGATGATTTCACCAGGTTTACATGGCCATATCCTCTCAAAACAAAGTTAGATATTTTTCAAACCTTTCTTATCTTTCGAGCAATGATCGAAAACCAATTTGAATTTAAGATCAAAGCTTTCCAAACTAATGGGGGCGGTGAGTTTTGTTCTACTCAGTTCAAAGCCTTTCTGCACAAATGTGGTATTATTCATCGTATTTCATGTCCACATATACCTCAACAGAATAGGCATGCTGAGCGTAAACATCGCCATAGGTTTTACATGATTACCTCAGTCACATTTATCACCCAAATTCTTGATTGAAGAATGCTCCAATGCGATATTTATAATTAACAGACTCCCTATTCTTCGGCATTTGAGTCCTTTCAATAAGATGTTTGGATCTGCCCCTGATTATTCTAAATTTTGAACATCCGGTTGTCCAAGTTACCCTATACTTCTCCCTTATAATTCCATAAGCTCATGTTTCGAAGTTCCAAGTGCATTTTTATTGGGTATAACTCTCAACATGGTGGGTAAAATTATTTTGATCATGTCTTCAAAACAACTTATGTTTCTTAGCTTGTAGTGTTTGATGAGTCCATCTTTAAGGCGTGCTTCGATCAATTTTCACTTACTCGTCGTTCTTTAGTAGCAACGCATGTCACAGGTACTTCCTCACCTAAACTTGGACCATTTTATTTTGTGTCTCCATTTGCTCCTAACCCCTCAGGCTTGCCCTATGTTGATCGTGGTATGAAAAAGAACTTCTCTGTCTACAGAGAGTCCAGCCAATTCTTATTCACTTTCTCTCCACCAGGAAACGCCTACTGAGGAACAGACAAAGAGCGATTTTTGATCGCCTACTCGGACGACTCCTCACAGTAACTCTCTAGATATGACCACCACTCCTCACAGCCGCTCTGTGGATGTGACCAGGCATCCTTCATCATCCACTAGCCGATTGCTGGACGTGTCCAACTATTCTACAACCTTCGCTTTGGGTGATGGGGCCATGATCTTATCCCTACCCGGCCTCGTCCTTCCTCATCACCACATTTTGCTTTTCTTGATCTTACTATCCCTGCACTTGAATCACCCAAGATAAACAGGCCTCCACCTCCCACCCGAGTCACTAGTTCACAAACATGTTCTGTCCATCCTAATTAGTTTTCTGAATATCATATGTATACAGCTATTTGTCATCCTTTTTAGGCTCTTGTAAGTGTTCATGTGCCTCGTGAGCCCTCTACTTATCAACCGACTGCCTTGTCTCCAGAGTGTATAACTGCTATACAGGAGGAATTCAATGCCTTAATGGACAATCATACCCGGGATCTATGTCCTCGTCCACCTGATCAATATGTTATTCGATGCAAATGGGTCTACAAAATAAAACAAAAATCGGATGGCTATATTGACAGATATAAGCTCGGTTGGTGGCCCGTGGCTTTGAGCAAGAATATGGTCTCGACTTCTCTGAAACCTTTAGCCCTTTCATCAACATGGCTACCATTTGTCTCTTTCTTGTTCTAGTTGTGATGTTTCTAATGCTTTTCTTAATGGTGACTTGAAGAAGTGGTTTATACGGAGCAGCCACCAAGGTTAATTTCTTCTCAATTTCCTAAGCATATTTGCTCCTTGCAAAAGGCTCTGTATGGACTTAAGCAGGCTCCTCATGCATGGTATGTTCGCATTTCAGGTTCACCCATCGACCTTGGGTTCGTTTGTTCAGTGAATAACTCATCTCGTTTCACTTTTCATGCTGATGAGGTAGACCTCTTTGTCCTAGTTTATGTTGATGATATTCTGGTCACTGGGTCATCCTTGTTTGCCATTACTAGCCTACTTGACAACCTTTAAACAACCTTTCGGCTTTGCGATCAAGGAGATTTCCTCGGGATTGAAGCCGTTCGAGATAGCTATGGCCTCCATCTTCGTCAATCAAAATATATTTCTAACATTTTGTAGTGGTTCAAGATGAAGTACGACCAACCCCTACCATCTCCATGTAGTTTGGGGGAGTAATCGGTCCATGGACTCTACTCCCCTTGACTCGGCGGATATTACCTTGCATAGACAGACAGTGGGAGCCTTACAATATTACAGCTTGACTCATCCTGATATTGCCTTCTTGGTCAACCAGCTCTGTCAACACTTGCACAACTCGTCATCGGGTCATTAGGGAGCTGCTAAACATGTACTACAATATCTCAAGGGCACTCCTGACTTGGGTATGTGGTACACACATGGGTCCCTGCATCTTTAGGCTTTTTGCGACTCTGTTTGGGCAGGCAATTTTGTTGATTGCAAATCTACCACTAGATTCAATGTTTTGCTTGTGTTGTGTCTTATTTCTTGGTCTGCCAAGAAATAGAATGCTGTATCGTAATCTGGCACTGAGGCAAAGTATTGTGTCATGGCCCTAACTATAACCGAGCGCTATGGCTTCATATGCTCTTTTGTGATTTTTAGGTTTCTCTTCATGATCGCCTAGTGCCATGGTGCCATAACACAGGTGCCCTAGCCCTGACATCCAATCCTGTGTTTCATGTTCGCACAAAACATATTGAGGTTGATTATAATTTTAGTCGACAGAATGTTCTAAACAAGGATATTGAGATTCAACATCTCAGCACTCACAATCAACTAGCTGATATTTTCACCAAAGGTTTGGGAACTACTTGATTTCAGTTGCTGCGGTCCAAACTCATGCTCGTTCCTCCTTCCATTCGCTTGAGGGGGAGCGTTAGCAATACAAATAAATCAGAACCAGATCTTCCTGACCCCATGTAATTGCAAAGTCACGATTGTTTAGTTTGGAAGAGATTTTGTTTTTGTGAATATCTTCTAACAAACATCGTATATATACATGTATACATTATACAAAATGGATCATTGAAGATCTTGTTTATTCTTCTCCTAATTACCTTATCTCGGTTACCTTTACAATTCTCTCAACTGCTACATGGAATTTCGAGGTTTTCTTGTGAATCACATAAGATGAAATATTTCTTGGAAAAAGAACTCCTCATCTATCATAAGGGATATACTTAGAAAAACAAAATTCACTTACCTATGAAGACACAAATAATGGATATACAGAACCCGTGAAATAAATATATAGATATGATTACCCTTTTATAAAATAAAGTTTATTCTTTAAAATAATATATAATGTATATAATTGTTTTTTCAAATTGAAGAATTCTAATATGATCAATGCCTTGAAGCAAATACATACTGCAAAAATGATGTTGAACTTTACTTTTGGGTAATTCAAATTCCATTCAACACAACTTTAAACATATTTACATATATAGCGATGAAATCAGGAAACATTTGTGCGAGGAGTGTGTAATTATATTTGATTGTATTCCCAAAAAAGTTGCCTTTTTTCTCATTAGCCAAACACATACAAGGGTGTATCAGTATTTTACATGGATATGACTGTAAACCGCAAGGACCACTTATGGGTGGTAGCAATTATTTGTTATATCTTCTGTCGGTGGCTCAAGGACATAAGTGTGTCAGGTGGCGGTGGTCTCATCCTTACCAGAGGAGTGCATCTACCTATTTTGAGTGCCTTTATGGCTGGTACGAAGTCTTTCCTTCTCAAGCTCATGTGATATGATGGCTAACCGTATGCTTCACTTGTGGGCAGTGGCCGTCAAGTCCCTATCGAGGGAATGTATCCGCTCCTATTCGAGGAACTCATCATTGGTGCAAGGCCGTCTTTCTCGAGCCCATGTGATGCAGAGGAGCAAGGTAAAGTCCTCGCGGAAGAGCCTATTTTTTACACAAACTATGCACTTATTGAATCTGCTCGTCTTGGTGGCGGATGAGTTCGACACTTGATGGACTTTTTACAGGCATTTTTTGGCACACATCGTTAATCCCCCAAGTTTAAGGGTTAGAGCTATATAGACCTAGAACTTTCTAGATTTTTTTCCCGCCTTTCCCTTTACAAGATGCATATTGAACTTTCACTCGCGACATTTTGTTACCTCCTATTGTCTTTGTCTCTTTCTTATAAATTAATGCGCTTTATTTGGCGCCAATTTGTTTCCCCTCCTGTGCTATGTCATTCACTTGTACCATATCCAAACGTGGATGCAAAGAAATCTGATTGTCATTCAGTATATAGGGGAGAAAAGGAAGTGACTATACCCATGTCCGAACACGGATGCAAGTGCACGAAGGAGCCATCGCCAGAGAATAGATCGAGGATAGACAAAAAGAAAGAAAAACTACCTGATGGGTAAGCTTCTCACTGAAAATTTGATAGATTACTTGCAAGGCATCAAGGTCGAGATAACCACTCAATGCTAACTGAAAGGGGCCCAAGTGGCCGGACCGGAGGAAGTTTACGATCACCAAAGAGAAGGAAAATTGTAAAGTAGAATTGCGCCTTGAACACTGTAAAACAATTATCGGGGAAAATCAGAATGCTTTGCTCGGGTGTCGGAAAACTACCATGTAGCCCAAGGGAAAGTGATATCTCCACCTTATCTCTAGGAGCCTCTCGCAAGGTATGCTGGACAGCATCGATAGGAGAGTCGTCAAACGCACTGGTTCAGATTGGAAGGAGAAATGCATCAGGTTGCCCGATGTAATTGGCACCAGTGGCAAAAATGGGCATCAGCGAGAGGTTTCAAATCCTCGATAAATAACCTTTCTCCAACTGCGTGGACGATGATGCAAAATTAACACCAACTTGTGCTTGTCAAATTTTTCATGATCTTTTGCCCCTTGCACATGTACAGAGCCCTAGAAACAATGGCAAAAAAGGATTGCCGCGAAGCCCTTAGGAACAATTAGCCGATGGACCACTTTTGTACTGGGCTTAGCCACATTTCAACCCACTCATCTGCAAAATTGTGAGGGGATCAGAGCCTCAACCCGAATGGCTACCGGTCGGCCTCCGATGGGACTTGTGGAATTTCCTTCAAGGGAGAAGTATTCCTAGATGAGAAGATTTTGTCCCACCATCCTCCGCAGCGTTTCTGGGAACCTCAAGCTCCTTGGATAAGGGTAAATTTCTTTATTACCTGGGTGAATCCCTTGCCTTTGAAGCTGATATCTTGTTGTTGGTATTTTGGGAGATGTCTTGGTACATAGGGCGTACCAATTGACCCCACGATGCTCCCAACAGGGATACGGTATTGGGAGCGATTTCTTTTGCAGTTAGACATGAATGGCACTGTATATGACCAAAAGTTACTTGACCTCCGTAGGGATGAAAACATTTTAGGGTATCCACTCTCCAAGTGTCACAAATCTCTCCCTATCCTACACACGAACCTGCATAAGAGAAGATGCAAAGCTGGATAGGGATGTTGTATAGGTGGTGTAGTTTTTCTGTTATTGGCAACCTTTGTTTATCATTCTTTTATGGAAATTGTCACTTTCAATGATATGATCTTCGGCCGATGATTTCATGTCTTTCGTTCGATTATTTTGCATTTTTAAGGTAGATTTTTCCCCAAGAACTTCTCCGAACATTTCATCTTTTGAGAGATTTTTCTCTCCGAGGATTGTCATTTCCTCGCCGAATCGGTGTAACTCTCTCCTCGGATCTGGAGACATTTTTTCCTTTGTTTGGTCCTAGGCGAACGCTGTAATGTTGCTATTGTTCCCTTAATGTTATACCTGCATGATTCCTCTAGTTTGGCAATCACTATATAAGTCTTGGAGAAATGATGCGTCCTCAGCTCTATTAAACTCGCATGATTCCTCGAGCATTGGGAGTTGGGTTTCGGAGTGTATTGTGTATGTTTTGGAAACATAATTCCTTGCCCTCTCTTGAACTCACATAATTCCTCGAGCACAACTTGGTTGGTGGGTGGCTGGTTGGCATACGTCTCTCTGCCCTTTCTTCAACCTTGTGAGGCGCCTCAAATGGAGTAATTCTCATAGTGAACAGCATCTTCCAAATCTTTCATCCCATGAGGTACCTCGAATGAGGTGGAGCTTCGATGATTTCCTTGTTCCAAAAAGCATTTGCTAATAGAGAGGATATTTTAAGCAAAAGTGTACCAAAAGACATAAGTCAAGGCTGACCAAGGTCATTCCTCTTTTATGGATAGAATTTCTTCAACTTGTTGGGGTTCCATGGTCTCCCGAAGATACTCCTTCTAATGTCTCCAAGAGACATGACCCTTTCTTACGAGCATCGTGCACTTTGTAAGGCACTTTCCAATTAGGGCCAATCTTTCCTATGTGCTTTTCACATTTTCGGAATACAAAGTCTCCCTCCTTGAAGGCTCGATGCCTCACATTTTTATCGTAAGCTCACTTAGTGGTGTCTTGGTATTTTTGGATGTTACTTTCTGCTCGTGCTCTCTTATCCTCGAGTAACTCAAGATCCCGATATCGGGCTTTCTATTTTTTGTTGTGGTGGTAATCTCGAATCCATAGTGTGTGGATGGTCAACTCAACAAGTGTTGCTGCCTTGGACCCATAAACGAGGGCCAAAAAGGTCTCTTTGTCATCATTATTCGAATGGTGCTATAGCTACATAGACCTCGGGGTAGTTTGTCAGCTCATCTCCCTCGACTATCCTTGAATGTTTTCCTTTGTTGGTCCATGATGGTCCTGTTTGTGACCTTAGTTTGCCCATTTGGTTGAGGATTGTAGACCGAGGTGAAGTTCTACTTTATACCCATATCTTCATACCACTATTGGATTCATTTCAATTGGAACTGTGTGTCATTGTGAGACACTAAGGTAAGGGGGATAACAAAGCGGTAAACTATGTTCTTCCAAAGGAATTTTATGATCTTAGTTTCCAAGATCCATGATTGAGCCTCAGCTTCTACTCATTTGCTTAAGCATTCTACGACAACCACTATGAATTTCTTATAGTTGATGGTATGCGCTAGCGATCCTACAAGGTCAATTCCCCATTGATAGGGGCAAGCGATGGGAAGACTCTTCATCAGGGTGGCAGACAGATGTGTCAAGTTTTCAAAAGCTTGGGAACGAGGATATTTCTTTCATACTCTGCATCCTCTGCTTTCATGGTGGACCAAAAATACCCAAGACTTATGATTTGATGGACGAGGCCCATCCAGTCGCAGGTGCCTTCATGTACTTCCCAGAGGATTTACTCAACATATCTATCTTCAATACACCTATGGTAAGGTCATTCCCATGTTTTCTTGTACAAGTCTATGTTGATCTAGGCAAATCTATTGGTCTGTGTGATCAGGTGACATTGTGATTGGGGAGGCGACGACCGAGATCTGGAGGGTTTGCACGTCTAGTGTCTTTATATCCTCATTATTCCACACTGATATTTTCCCTGAAAGTAAACCAGCATGAGAGTTTTCTTCACGGGGAGCCTGCTTGCGTTTGAAGCTAACAAATTGTTTGGCTTAATCTCGAAGTTTATGGAGGTAGATTTGAAGCATGGGCTCTTAGCCTTGATGTTGCCTTCATAGTGTTCTAGCATCAGTTGCAAATTGACCAGTGCCACAAACAACTACATACCTATGAAATGGGCTAGTCAGATCCCTTGTACTAGGGCTTCATATTTAACTACATTGTTGGTGATGGAAAATTCAAGGCGGAAAGCCAATGCGTGTCGTAGTCCTTATGTGTTTCAATTAAATTGAAATACATGAATTTAATTATTGATGTGTTTTGACGGCTGCAACTGTGCATTTAACGGCTGCAACTGTGCATATGACGGCTGCATTAAATGCCTGATGCTGACACATTCAACTGTGCATTTAACGGCTGCAACTGTGCATATGACGTCTGTATTAAATTTATTAAATTTTCCTACAAGTACCAATGAGGATTATTCCGCTGTTGTGGGGATTGGAACTGCTATTTTATTCACCAAACTCATGCTTTCGGATACATTATTAGTCCCTTCAATGTCACATAAATTATTGTCTGCTAGTCAAGTTACAATAGATATGAATTTTAGGGCCCTAATATACCCTGGATTTTGTTTATTGCAGGACCTCAAATGAAGGAGATTATTTTGCATTGTACTAGAAAAAAGGGATCCTAGTAGATGGATGAATTGTATGGCCATGATAAAGTCACTAAAATATATGGATAAATTTAGTTAAAGACGTACTATTCAAACCGATAGCATGTCTAAGTGCATATCCAATTATGGCTTAGGCATTTAGGTCATCCATCCTTTGGTTATTTGAAGCTTTTGTTCCTGAACTTAATTCTCAATTCTTCAGACAATTCCTTTCAATGTCCAACATGCATTTTTATCTAAAGTCATCACATGGTTTATTCTCCAAGTAATTCGACATACCCCATTAGCTTTGATACACGATGTATGGGGACTTGCACCTATTTCTACAATATCGGGCTTTCGTTGGTTTGTATGTTTTATTGGCAATTGTACTAGGATGACTTGGATATATATGTTAAAGAGTAACGATGAAGTGCCAGAATATTTCAGCATTTCATGCCATGATAAAAATGCAGTTTTCTACCTTTGTTTTGATTCTTTGGTCAGACAATGGGGTGAATTCACAAGTACTCACTTGGGCCATTTTTTTATTGAGCATGGCGTACTACATGAGACGTTCTGTGCACATTTGTCGCAGCAAAATGGTGTTTTCAAGAAGAAGAAGAACATGCACATTTTGGAGAAAACCTGCGCACTACTCCTCGTCGGCCGTGTTCCGGCATACTTATTGGCAGAGTCTATCATGATTGTCGTGTATCTCATCAAAAGAATGCCTACAAAGGTGCTAAATTTTCAGACCCCAATCCAGGCGTTGTGTAAACATATATCACTTCTGTTAACAATCGAATGAAATTGATATTTAATCACACTTAAATTTCATAACGTTTGATACATATATAGGAAGAGAATTAGTGTTAATTGTAGGTGGGTTGGGTGGAAGTAGTTGAGAGATGTGATGTTTTGCCAACAATTAATGCCTCTTACTACCTATTACTTCTTCCTACTTCCACCTAACATCTAACGTCTAACATCTAACACTCCCCATCAAATTGGGTTATCGGGTCTCCGATACTTAACTTGCATAATATATTTTCAAGCATTTTTCTCGAGACTGATTTGGTCAAAATGTCTGCCAGCTGGTCTTCAGATTTGATAAAGTGAAGACCCACAATGTGGTCTTCAATTTTTTCTTTAATGAAGTGTCGATCTACTTCGATATGTTTTGTCCTGTCGTGTTGAACTGGGTTACTTGAGACATATATTGCGGCTTTGCTATCACACCAAAGTGGAGTCGGATTTTCGGTAGGAAACTCGATCTCTGTAATACGTTTTCTTAGCCACAATATCTCAGCCAATCCTCGGGCCACTTCTCTAAATTCTGCTTCAGCACTGGAGAGAGCAACTACCTTTTTTTTCTTACTTCTCTAAGTCACAAGATTGTCGCCCACCATCATAAAGTACCTGCGGTCGATCTCAGATCTTCCTGATTCCCTGCCCAATCTGCATGTGTAAACCCTTGGATACCTAAATTACCGAATTTCCTAAAAAGAATGCCATAGGCCGTGATTTTTTTCAAATGTCAAACTATTCTCAGAACTGCTTCCATATGATCTGTCTGAGGTTTGTACATAAACTGGTTGACTACCCCTACTTCATAGGCTATGTTTGGCCTAGTTTGTGAGAGGTATATTAATTTTTCCAACTAGCCGCTGATATTGTTCACGATAAGCAAGGCTTGATTTTTCATCAAACTAGAGGTTATGATTCATTATTATTGGAGTCTCGGCGTGTTTGCAGTCCAACATCCATGTCTCTGCTAAGAGGTCACATATATTTTTTTTTAGAGATAAATATTCCTCGGGCTGACCTTAGTACCTTAATACCAAGAAAGTACTTTAATTTCCCTAGGTCCTTCATCTCAAATTCTTGGAACAAATTTTTTCAAAGTTTGTTGAATTTCTGTCGTGTCACTTTCTGTAATAATCATGTCATCAATATAAATGATGAGGCATGTAACCAGCGTACCTCGTCATTTTAGGAACAATGTATGGCCTGAGTATATCCATATTTTTTCATAGCAATCGTGAACCTTCCAAACTAGGCTCGAGGTGACTGTTTAAGGCCATAGATGGCTTTCTTCAAGTGACAAGTTTCACCCTTTTTGGCGTGATGACAGTAAAGACTTCTGCTGTCCGTACTCTAATAGTCATTGGCGAGCTGTGTACCATCAATGGATGATAAGTTG